>NIVC01002239.1:21872-78836 GCA_002269645.1 Macrostomum lignano | reverse complement strand
ATGCTACCCGTCTCCCCCGATCTTAATAGATGCTACCTGTCTCCCCGATCCTTAATAGATGCTACCCGTCTCCCCCGATCCTTAATATAGATGCTACCTGTCTCCCCGATCTTAATAGATGCTACTGTCTCCCCGATCCTTAATATATGCTACCTGTCTCCCCCGATTCTTAATAGATGCTACCTGTCTCCCCCGATCCTTAATAGATGCTACCTGTCTCCCCCGATCCTTAATAGATGCTACCCCTGTCTCCCCTGATCCTAATTAGATGCTACCCGTCTCCCCCGATCCTTAATAGATGCTACCTGTCTCCCCCAATCCTTAATAGATGCTACCTGTCTCCCCCGATCCTTAGTAGATGCTACCCGTCTCCCCCGATTCTTAATAGATGCTACCTGTCTCCCCCGATCCTTAATAGATGCTACCTGTCTCCCCGATCCTTAATAGATGCTACCTGTCTCCCCCGATCCTTAATAGATGCTACCTGTCTCCCCGATCCTTAATAGATGCTACCTGTCTCCCCGATCCTTAATAGATGCTACCCGTCTCCCCCGATCCTTAATATAGATGCTACCGTCTCCCCCGATCTTAATATATGCTACCTGTCTCCCCCGATCCTTAATAGATGCTACCCGTCCCCCGATCCTTAATAGATGCTACCCTGTCTCCCCCGATCCTTAATAGATGCTACCGTTCCCCCGATCCTTAATAGATGCTACCTGTCTCCCCCGATCCTTAATAGATGCTACCTGTCTCCCCCGATCCTTATATAGATGCTACCTGTCCCCCGATCTTAATAGATGCTACCTGTCTCCCCCGATCCTTAATAGATGCTACCGTCTCCCCGATCCTTAATAGATGCTACCCCTGTCTCCCGATCCTTAATATGCTACCTGTCTCCCGATCCTTAATAGATGCTACCTGTCTCCCCCGATCCTTAATGAGCTACCTGTCCCCCTTCTAGATGCTACCTGTCTCCCCCGATCCTTAATAGATGCTACCTGTCTCCCCCGATTTCTAATATATGCTACCTGTCTCCCCCGATCCTTAATAGATGCTACCTGTCTCCCCCGATTCTTAATAGATGCTACCTGTCTCCCCCGATCCTTAATATAGATGCTACCGTCTCCCCCGATCCTTAATAGATGCTACCCTGTCTCCCCCGATCCTTAATAGATGCTACCCTCCCCCGATCCTTAATAGATGCTACCTTGTCCCCCGATCCTTAATAGATCTCCCCCGATCCTTAATAGATGCTACGTCTCCCCGATCCTTAATAGATTACCTGTCCCCCGATCCTTAATAGATGCTACCTGTCTCCCCCGATCCTTAATAGATGCTACCTGTCTCCCCCGATCTTAATAGATGCTACCTGTCTCCCCCGATCCTTAATAGATGCTACCCGTCTCCCCCGATCCTTAATAGATGTTACCTGTCTCCCGCGATCCTTAATATAGATGCTACCTGTCTCCCCTGATCCTTAATAGATGCTACCCCTGTCTCCCCCGATTCTTAATAGATGCTACCCCTGTCTCCCCTGATCCTTAATAGATGCTACCCCTGTCTCCCCCGATTCTTAATAGATGCTACCCCTGTCTCCCCCGATCCTTAATAGATGCTACCCCTGTCTCCCCTGATCCTTAATAGATGCTACCCGTCTCCCCCGATCCTTAATAGATGCTACCCGTCTCCCCCGATCCTTAATAGATGCTACCTGTCTCCCCCGATCCTTAATAGATGCTACCCATCTCCCCCGATCCTTAATAGATGCTACCCGTCTCCCCCAATCCTTAATATAGATGCTACCTGTCTCCCCCAATCCTTAATAGATGCTACCTGTCTCCCCCGATCCTTAGTAGATGCTACCCGTCTCCCCCGATTCTTAATAGATGCTACCTGTCTCCCCCGATCCTTAATAGATGCTTCCTGTCTCCCCCGATCCTTAATAGATGCTACCTGTCTCCCCCGATCCTTAATAGATGCTTCCTGTCTCCCCCGATCCTTAATAGATGCTACCTGTCTCCCCCGATCCTTAATAGATGCTACCTGTCTCCCCCGATCCTTAATATAGATGCTACCTGTCTCCCCCGATTCTTAATAGATGCTACCTGTCTCCCCCGATCCTTAATAGATGCTACCCGTCTCCCCGGATCCTTAATAGATGCTACCCGTCTCCCCCAATCCTTAATATAGATGCTACCTGTCTCCCCCAATCCTTAATAGATGCTACCTGTCTCCCCCGATCCTTAGTAGATGCTACCCGTCTCCCCCGATTCTTAATAGATGCTACCTGTCTCCCCGATCCTTAATAGATGCTACCTGTCTCCCCGATCCTTAATAGATGCTACCTGTCTCCCCCGATCCTTAATAGATGCTACCTGTCTCCCCCGATCCTTAATAGATGCTACCTGTCTCCCCCGATCCTTAATAGATGCTACCTGTCTCCCCCGATCCTTAATAGATGCTACCTGTCTCCCCCGATTCTTAATAGATGCTACCTGTCTCCCCCGATCCTTAATAGATGCTACCCGTCTCCCCCGATCCTTAATAGATGCTACCCCTGTCTCCCCCGATCCTTAATAGATGCTACCCGTCTCCCCGATCCTTAATAGATGCTACCTGTCCCCCGATCCTTAAGTAGATGCTACCTGTCTCCCCCGATCCTTAATAGATGCTACCTGTCTCCCCGATCCTTAATAGATGCTACCTGTCTCCCCCGATCCTTAATATATGCTACCTGTCTCCCCCGATCCTTAATAGATGCTACCTGTCTCCCCCGATCTTAATAGATGCTACCGTCTCCCCGATCCTTAATAGATGCTACCGTCTCCCCCGATCCTTAATAGATGCTACCTGTCTCCCCCGATCCTTAATAGATGCTACCTGTCTCCCCCGATCCTTAATAGATGCTACCTGTCTCCCCCGATCCTTAATAGATGCTACCCGTCTCCCCCGATCCTTAATAGATGCTACCTGTCTCCCCCGATCCTTAATAGATGCTACCTGTCTCCCCCGATCCTTAATAGATGCTACCTGTCTCCCCCGATCCTTAATAGATGCTACCTGTCTCCCCCGATCCTTAATAGATGCTACCTGTCTCCCCCGATCCTTAATAGATGCTACCTGTCTCCCCCGATCCTTAATAGATGCTACCTGTCTCCCCCGATCCTTAATAGATGCTACCTGTCTCCCCCGATCCTTAATAGATGCTACCCCTGTCTCCCCCGATCCTTAATAGATGCTACCCCTGTCTCCCCCGATTCTTAATAGATGCTACCCCTGTCTCCCCCGATCCTTAATAGATGCTACCCCTGTCTCCCCTGATCCTTAATAGATGCTACCCGTCTCCCCCGATCCTTAATAGATGCTACCCGTCTCCCCCGATCCTTAATAGATGCTACCTGTCTCCCCCGATCCTTAATAGATGCTACCCGTCTCCCCCGATCCTTAATAGATGCTACCCGTCTCCCCGATCCTTAATAGATGCTACCTGTCTCCCCCAATCCTTAATAGATGCTACCTGTCTCCCCCTGATCCTTAATAGATGCTACCGTCTCCCCCGATCTTAATAGATGCTACCTGTCTCCCCCGATCCTTAATAGATGCTACCTGTCTCCCCCGATCCTTAATAGATGCTACCTGTCTCCCCCGATCCTTAATAGATGCTACCTGTCTCCCCGATCCTTAATAGATGCTACCGTCCCCCCGATCCTTAATAGATGCTACCTGTCTCCCCGATCCTTAATAGATGCTACCGTCTCCCCGATCCTTAATAGATGCTACCTGTCTCCCCCGATCCTTAATAGATGCTACCTGTCTCCCCCGATTCTTAATAGATGCTACCTGTCTCCCCCGATCCTTAATAGATGCTACCTGTCTCCCCCGATCCTTAATAGATGCTACCTGTCTCCCCCGATCCTTAATAGATGCTACCTGTCTCCCCCGATTCTAATAGATGCTACCCGTCTCCCCCGATCCTTAATAGATGCTACCCGTCTCCCCCGATTCTTAATAGATGCTACCTGTCTCCCCCGATCCTTAATAGATGCTACCTGTCTCCCCCGATCCTTAATAGATGCTACCCCTGTCTCCCCTGATCCTTAATAGATGCTACCTGTCTCCCCCGATCCTTAATAGATGCTACCTGTCTCCCCCGATCCTTAATAGATGCTACCCGTCTCCCCGATCCTTAATAGATGCTACCCGTCTCCCCTGATCCTTAATAGATGCTACCCGTCTCCCCCGATCCTTAATAGATGCTACCCGTCTCCCCCGATCCTTAATAGATGCTACCTGTCTCCCCCGATCCTTAATGGATGCTACCTGTCTCCCCCGATCCTTAATAGATGCTACCCGTCTCCCCCGATCTTAATAGATGCTACCTGTCTCCCCCGATCCTTAATAGATGCTACCTGTCTCCCCCGATCCTTAATAGATGCTACCTGTCTCCCCCGATCCTTAATATAGATGCTACCTGTCTCCCCCGATTCTTAATATATGCTACCTGTCTCCCCCGATCCTTAATAGATGCTACCCCTGTCTCCCCCGATCCTTAATAGATGCTACCTGTCTCCCCCGATCCTTAATAGATGCTACCCCTGTCTCCCCCGATTCTTAATAGATGCTACCTGTCTCCCCCGATCCTTAATAATGCTACCTGTCTCCCCCGATCCTTAATAGATGCTACCTGTCTCCCCCGATCCTTAATAGATGCTACCCGTCTCCCCCGATCCCTAATAGATGCTACCTGTCTCCCCCGATCCTTAATAGATGCTACCTGTCTCCCCGATCTTAATAGATGCTACCTGTCTCCCCCGATCCTTAATAGATGCTACCCGTCTCCCCTGATCCTTAATAGATGCTACCTGTCTCCCCCGATCCTTAATAAATGCTACCTGTCTCCCCCGATTCTTAATAGATGCTACCTGTCTCCCCCGATCCTTAATATAGATGCTACCCGTCTCCCCCGATCCTTAATAGATGCTACCTGTCTCCCCCGATCCTTAATAGATGCTACCTGTCTCCCCCGATCCTTAATAGATGCTACCCGTCTCCCCCGATCCTTAATAGATGCTACCCGTCTCCCCCGATCCTTAATATAGATGCTACCCGTCTCCCCCGATCCTTCAGTGAGCCATCGCTACCTTGTCTCCCCCGATCCTTAATAGATGCTACCTGTCTCCCCCGATTCTTAATAGATGCTACCTGTCTCCCCCGATCCTTAATAGATGCTACCTGTCTCCCCCGATCCTTAATAGATGCTACCCGTCTCCCCCGATCCTTAATATAGATGCTACCCGTCTCCCCCGATCCTTCAGAGATCCATCGCTACCTTGTCTCCCCCGATCCTTAATAGATGCTACCTGTCTCCCCCGATCTTAATAGATGCTACCTGTCTCCCCCGATCCTTAATAGATGCTACCCGTCTCCCCCGATCCTTAATAGATGCTACCTGTCTCCCCTGATCCTTAATAGATGCTACCTGTCTCCCCCGATCCTTAATAGATGCTACCTGTCTCCCCCGATCCTTAATAGATGCTACCCGTCTTCCCCGATACTTAATAGATGCTACCCGTCCCCCCCCCGATCCTTAATAGATGCTACCTGTCTCCCGCGATCCTTAATATAGATGCTACCTGTCTCCCCTGATCCTTAATAGATGCTACCCGTCTTCCCCGATACTTAATAGATGCTACCCGTCCCCCCCCCGATCCTTAATAGATGCTACCCGTCTCCCCCGATCCTTAATATAGATGCTACCCGTCTCCCCCGATCCTTCAGTGAGCCATCGCTACCTTGTCTCCCCGATCCTTAATAGATGCTACCTGTCTCCCCCGATCCTTAATAGATGCTACCTGTCTCCCCCGATCCTTAATAGATGCTACCTGTCTCCCCCGATCCTTAATAGATGCTACCCGTCTCCCCCGATCCTTAAAATAGATGCTACCTGTCTCCCCTGATCCTTAATAGATGCTACCTGTCTCCCCCGATCCTTAATAGATGCTACCTGTCTCCCCCGATCCTTAATAGATGCTACCCGTCTTCCCCGATACTTAATAGATGCTACCGTCCCCCCCCCGATCCTTAATAGATGCTACCTGTCTCCCGCGATCCTTAATATAGATGCTACCTGTCTCCCCTGATCCTTAATAGATGCTACCCGTCTTCCCCGATCCTTAATAGATGCTACCTGTCTCCCCCGATCCTTAATAGATGCTACCCGTCTCCCCCGATCCTTCAGTGAGCCATCGCTACCTTGTCTCCCCCGATCCTTCAGTGAGTCACTACCCTGTTCACCAAGTGGATGCCTCTGCAACCAAGACCCATCAATGCTAGTTAAGGAAGCCTTATTGAACCCCCGGCCATCCCGCAGCTGAAGCTCGCCATCCTCGCTTGCCTGCTGGCCGCCGCCGCAGCCTCTAGCTACACGCTGGAGCAGAAGTACGAAGTCTACGACGCTGTGCTGCACGAGGCCCTGCCGGCCCTGTCGGTTGACTGGAACTGCGTGCTCAGCGCCGGCGCCTCCAGCGCCTCCTGCGTTCTGAGCGCCCTCCTTGGCTGCGGCGTTGGCAGCTCCGACCTCAGCTCGATTGTCAAGTGCCTAGTGAGCAAGTGCGGCGGCCGTCTGGCCGAGATGCTGGGCTGCATCAGCCTCTGAGCTGCGACCGGACAGGTGTGGGACATTCTCCTGGAAGAGAATTTTTCGCGTTCATTTGAGCCGTTGAGAAATATACGCTATGCAGGCTGTAATCACTTTGAGAGTTAATATCAATGGCTTCATTTCTTTTATTTATACCTTTTACTAACAGCTCGGTGGAGTGGCTTACCGGTGATTTTCCAGTAATTTTACTCAACAAATGTAGCGCCAAGTTTTTGGGGGGAAGATTCTTGGCCTAAGATTCTCTAGGGGTGAGATTCTCCGGGAGGAGATTGCATAGAGGTGAGATTTTCTAAGGTAAGATTATCTGTGTGAGATTCTCCGGGGTGAGATTAACTAGGTGTGAGATTCTCTGAGGTGGGATTATCTGGCTAAGATTGGCTAGGGTTGAGATTCTCTGGGAGTGAGTTTCTCAGGGGTGAGATCCTCTCAGGATGAGCTTATATAGGGGTTAGCTTCTCGAAGGATGAGACTCTCTGGGGTGAGATTCTCAGGGGTGAGGTTCTCAAAGGGTGAGATTCTCAGGGGTGAGGTTCTCAAAGGGTGAGATTTTCAGGGTGGGATTCTCTGGAGGTGAGATTCTCAGGGGTGAGTTCTTAGGGGAGAGATTCTCTAGGAGTAATTCGGTATGAGAGTTCCTGGATGAGATTCTTGGTCATGAGGCTCTCATGGATGATACATCCATAATGCGTTTTTATGACAAAAATCTTTGATCGGAATTCTTATAGTTGAGGCAAATCAATTTCGAGCTTAGCAGTACTTAAAGCACTAATGAGTGACGAGTTTCGGACCCAGTCGACGATATGTAGCGTAAAAACTTTTTAAAGCGGAGCTACACAGAAAAGTCATTATTAAGCCAGCCAGGATAGCTGGTAAAATAAATACAGAGAAAATCGGTCTCATTGCCAGGTGCAATAACTGCAACATCGGTGATGGCAGCATTCATACGTAATAAACGGTGCAGTAAAGGCAAATATTTGCTCAGAGAGCCCAGATGCAGTTGCTGGGAACTGATATTAACACTCGGCTGTCCCTCATTCACTCAGGCTTGATCTCTCGCGGTCCAATCGCTCTTTTACTACATTATCTATCGCTCGTATAATCCCCAGGAGTGACAGATTGGCTGTCTGTGCAATCGCACTGACTGAGACCCGAGGTCCATCTGTGAATAGGCATGACAACCCAACCTCTTTGTAGCCTCATCTTACCGGCTGCAGCGCTGCTGTCGCTGGCGATGCCGTCCGCCTTAGCGGAGCTGACGCCATCACTTGAGCAGGCGCTGATGACGCGACTTGGGCTGCTTGGCCAGTCGGCCGGGGACGGAAGCTACTCACCGGCTGTCCGGCCGAAGCCGGACAATGGCTCGGCCAACACCGTCATAGTGCAGGCAATTATGTCCGCCTTGGCCGCTGTGGTGAGGAGCTGGGCTTGGGATCGGAATTTAAACAGCAAATATCTCTAGTGTCCGAAACTCCAACACCGATCTCTAGTGTCCGAAACTCCAACACCGATCTCTAGTGTCCGAAACTCCAACACCGATCTCTAGCGAAACTCCAACACCGATATTTAGTGTCCAAAATTGCAACACTGATTTCAAGTGTCCAAATCTAAAAAACTGATCCTTAGTGTCCGTAAACTCCTACACCGATTTCTGGTGTTCAATAGTCTAACACTGATCTGTAAGTCTAGTGTCCGAAAATTCACCACTGATTTCTAGTGTTTGGAGTCCAAATGTCTAACATTGGTGTCCGAATACTGACCATTTGCTTTGTATAATGTCTTGTAACTCTAGAAGCAGTCTGCTTGGGTTCAGCAAGTCGCAATTGTTTACCAGACAAATTTTGTTCGGCCTCAAATTTAAGACTTCTAATTAGTTTCTATTTAATGACATTGCTTAAACTGGGGAGCCTCATTGTTTCAGGACTCAACAGCGCAGGAGTTGACCTTGCAGGTGTGGCTTACTCTGGTGAGCTAATGAATATTCAATTCGCTGCTGCTGCTCCGTATGAAAATTGACTTGAAAATTCAAATCTCAAAACTTCAGGTCTGGAACGACAATCGTCTGGCTTGGCGGGGACGATTCAACTCCAGCTTTGACAGCATCGGAACCGTGTTTGCACCTGCGGAGCTCGTCTGGCAGCCGGACGTGTCCTTCTTAGACAGGTGGAAATTTTTTATAGAGATGCATATCCAATCATAGACCAGGAACTAAAGTGAAGTGTACATGCCTAACGATAAATAAAGTTAGGGCCGCTGTGCACTCCTGTGTGAGTGCCTGTGCGTGTGACTGCGTACGTATCCGCGCGCTTGTGTGCCTGCTCAGGGGAGTCGGCGGAATGGGCAGCAATGCCTCTCGCCGGTTGTGCGACAATGTCGCTTAAAGTGCGCCAGGGTGCACACAGCCCCCTGGCTTTAACTAAACCTAAGAAGACTAAAAGTACATTCACTATCTAAGCCATTTACAGAATAAGGGCTAAATTACAGTTACTGTCTATGCAGAAGTCTAGAAACTAAAGTACGTTCTCTGTCTCTCCAATCCTGCAAGAGTGATGATGAAATTAAAAGCTTAAAAATCGATGCACAGCCCCTGCTGAAGCCAGTCAAATAGAATAGTGAAATTTACGTGCCTACAAAATAAAAGTACTTTTGCACTCACTGAGGCCTGCAGCTTGAGCCTTCAGCGGGTATCGGGCGACCGCGTTCTGCTAAACCTGACCAGCGCAGGCGGCGTGGCACACAGCCAGCAGTTCATGGTCCGCTTCAAGTGCCGCTTTGACATGCGCAATTTCCCATACGATGCGCAGCGTTGCGGCGTCAAGATCGGCTCGATTATGCAGAGCTCGGCCTCTGTGAGAGTGCGGATGATGCCGGCCAGCGAGGTGGAGTTTAGCGGAGCCACAGGCAGCCACGAGTTCTGCGTGCAGAGCGTCTTCACTGAGGAAGGAGCTGAAGGCGAATTTCCATTCGTTCGGCTGGTTGTCGTCTTCTCGGTGCGCTGCTTACTGGGTCGGGGGGAAGGGATCGGAGGGGAAGAGTTGGAGGGGAAGAGTTGGAGGGGAAGAGTTGGAGGGGAAGAGTTGGAGGGGAAGAGTTGGAGGGGAAGGGTCAGAAGGGAAGGGGTCAGAGGGGAAGGGGTCAGAGGGGAAGGGGTCAGAGGGGAAGGGGTCAGAAGGGAAGGGGTCAGAGGGGAAGGGGTCAGAGGGGAAGGGGTCAGAGGGGAAGGGGTCAGAGGGGAAGGGGTCAGAGGGGAAGGGGTCAGAGGGGAAGGGTCAGAAGGGAAGGGGTCAGAGGGGAAGGGGTCAGAGGGGAAGGGGTCAGAGGGGAAGGGGTCAGAGGGGAAGGGGTCAGAGGGGAAGGGGTCAGAGGGAAGGGTCAGAAGGGAAGGGGTCAGAGGGGAAGGGGTCAGAGGGGAAGGGGTCGGAGGGGAAGGGGTCAGAGGGGAAGGGGTCAGAGGGGAAGGGTCAGAAGGGAAGGGGTCAGAGGGGAAGGGGTCAGAGGGGAAGGGGTCGGAGGGGAAGGGGTCAGAGGGGAAGGGGTCAGAGGGGAAGGGGTCAGAGGGGAAGGGGTCAGAGGGAAGGGGTCAGAGGGGAAGGGGTCAGAGGGGAAGGGGTCAGAGGGGAAGAGGTTGGAGGGGAATAGGTCGGAAGGGCAGGGGTCGAAAGGAAAGGGTTCGGGGGGGGAGGAATCTGACAGAAGGGATCCGAGAGGAGTTTTCAAAGTGGAAGAGGTTAATGAAGCTGTAGAAAGGTGTAGAAAGCAAACGGACAGGGTGGCCTCCTAGGTTGTCACCTGAGACAAAGTAAATTTTGGATAATTTACTGTGGAACTCACTCGAAAATTAATAATTTGATTTCGTTCACCAAAGCGCCGATCAACATTCTACCTGGTGAACATCGTCATACCCAGCCTCCTGCTGCTCGCCATCTCAACCCTGGTATTTCGCCTGCCACCGGAATGCGGCGAGAGAATGTCCCTGAGCGTCACCATTGTGCTGTCGATGTGCGTGTTCCTGCAGCTGGCTGGCAGCTACACCCCAACGCAGAGCGAAGCTGTGCCTCTGCTCAGTGAGTTAAATAAATTTCAGAACTCCGTTTTTGGATCCTGATACAAAACTTTCGGTAGAATGTACAAAAGTGCAAGGATGCATACACACACACACACACATCGAAAGAAGATACAACACTTATCTTTAAATATATGATTGCCAGTTTTATTGGTTCTTTGCTTTTACAACGCATTTTTGTAAAATTTATAACAGGCAAGTCATACGGAAGTATTGTAAGGATTAGCCTTTCATCCGAAGAAATGAAAAGGTCCAATCTCAGTAGTGTTATTTTTCTCGTACTTTCGCGTGAAGCCAGTATTAACAGTAGAACTACCAAGAGGATGGAATTCCCCCCCCCCCCTGACATTTTTTTGCTGCGCCGGAACGGAGTAACGCAGGCACACGAAATTCAAGAAAACGGGCTAATTTTTTGTTGCGCACCTTCTCAAACAAGAATCAAGTCGCCAGCCCTCCGGACCGTCGAGATATTCGACGATTATGCCAGAAGGTCGGATTTTTCCCATAAGCGCCAGTGTATTCAGTGCACCCCTGTGCGCCAGTCAGCACTGCGCCTCAGTGCAGCCTCGCCAAGCCTCCAAATTTCATCAGCACGTAGACCACATGTGTCTGCATCAGCTCTGACTTCGTTGGTCACTAGCCTTTACCCAGGCGGAGCTTCTGGACCTTCAGCAGGTGGCACCAAGTGACTATGGACAGCCTGATGCAGATTTCTCTAGTTTCGCCGATCAAGCCTTGACAGTGAGCAAAAATCAACTGCTGGGCATCCTCAGCTAGTCTCTCAAACATTCCGTCAACACCCCGACACCGTCGGCACCTTCAACAGATTACACCAGGCGATTATGGGCATCCTGTTGCAAATATGTTAGACTGTTCTGATCAATCTTCAATAATGGGCAAGCCTCTACTGCTAGGTATCCTCAACTAGTTTTTCAAGCATCCGGTCGTCATTCAGCCGTCGTCGGCACCTTCAAGAAGACGAAACCGACTATAGACACCCAAAAGAGAATATTTTTATTGTTAACAATTTTAGCAATTTTTAAGACACAAGACTAGATATCCAGTATATTATGAATTGATCTTCATTCCGAACAGAAAATTGGATAATTTCTAGTAATTTTTTCTTCGCGAAGATTCTGTTCAATTTACAGTTTAATTAGCAAATTACGTCATCAAGTTTACTTAATTATGTCCGGTGATGATAGACTGTTTGAGAGTATAGCTGAGAACGACCAGAAGTTAAAGTTTGCCTATTATTGATGTTGGTCAGCGACATCAAAGAAATTCGCAACAGCGTGTCCATTGTCACCTGTTGTCATCTGTTGAAGGAGCCGACGGCGTCGGGGTGATGATAGAATGCTCGAGAGACTATCTGAGAATGTCCGTCGGTTGAGGCTTGCCCATTATTGAAGCTTGATAAGAAAAATCTGACATATTTGCAACAGGATGTTCATAGTCATCTTGTGTCATCTGTTGAAGGTGCCGACGGCGTCGAGGTGATGACGGAATGCTTGACAGACCAGCTGAGGATGTCCAGCAGTTGATTTTGCCCACTGTCGAGGCTTGATCAGCGAAACTAGAGAAATTCGTATCAGGGTGTCCATAGTCACCTGGTGCCACCTGTTGAAAGTCCAGAAGCTCCGCCTGGGTGAAGGCTAGTGACCAACGAAGTCAGAGCTGATGCAGACACATGTGGTCTACGTGCTGATGAAATTTGGAGGCTTGGCAAGGCTGCACTGAGGCGCAGTGCTGACTGGCGCACAGGGGTGCACTGAATACACTGGCGCTTATGGGAAAAATCCGACCTTCTGGCAGAATCGTCGAATATCTCAACGGTCCGGAGATCTGGCGACTTGATTCTTGTTTGAGAAGGTGCGCAACAAAAAGTTGGCCCGTTTTCTTGAATTTCGTGTGCCTGCGTTACTCCGTTCCGGCGCAGCAAAAAAATGGTCAGGGGGATTCCCCCCTTCTCTTGGTAGTTCGACGGGCGAAAAAATGGCTTGGTATTCCTACTGTTAAAAGCGTTTCGAGCTACTTATAGTAGTCATCTTCTTAATCAAATTTCAGCCTATCACTGCAGCGCGGTGGCCATGCTGACCATGGGCAGCCTGCTCGGCAATGTGTTCGTGCTCGACTGCCACTTCAAGCTGCAGCGGGGCGGCAGGCGGGTGTTCAGTCCGCTGGTCCGGCTGCTGTTTCTCAACCGCTGCATTACTGGGAATTGCAAGCGAACGGCAGACGCGGTGAGTCACGCGACAATCTCGAAAGGCATCTGACAGAAGCTAAATTTGAGCCACAAGGAGACAGGGGCGCCAACCAAGAGACAGGGGCACCCACCAAGAGACAGGGCGCCCACCAAGAGACAGGGGCGGCCACCAAGAGACAGGGGCGGCCACCAAGACAGCAAATATTGTCGACCCTTAGGGTTAAATAAATTATTGTGCACGCCACTAAGCCTGCGAGTTGAATATAAATCTATAGAGGGGAGAACTCGGACTTATAAGAAGCTTTTGAAGAGTTAAGCAAGATAAATTGAGCTATTAAATGTGTATCTAAAAGTGAGATTCAAACTCTTTAGTAACTTATATGCTAGCTGGTTATAACCGCAAAGTTACGGACTCACTCGCATTCAACGTTTAGCCTTTTATATAGATAACTATATAGTAATTAGGTCAAGTGAATGATGGTTGGCGCCATCTATGGTGGTTGGTTGCATTGGGGGTTGTAGCCTAGTGGTCGATCCCACTGGAACAATTTGTTTCCTTGAGCAAGACACCTAACTCTGCATTGCTTCAGTTTATCCAGCTGTAAAATGGGTGTCAGCATTAGCTGGGGTAATTGAGGGTGTGTGTGACGACCGTACGCAGCCTTCAGATGCGCCGCGCAATAGCTGCGGCTGAGCTGTCGATCTGTCCCGATTAGTGCAGGTGTAATCAATTATTATTATTGAACAGTTTCTTAGTTCCCACTCGCTATTTCTCTGATAAAACGTCAAGATCAGCTCCTGGTGTAACATTGCATCGTTACATTGTGCCGTCCCATTTCCACAGAGGGTACTACCAGCCAACAAGACTTCGGGCAGCTCTGACGCCGAGACGGAGGAGGCAGCCGGCAGAGAAGTCAACGAATGGCTGATCGTGGTTGCGGCCGCTGACAGGTGTCTGTTCGCCCTGTTCCTGTCCGCCACTCTCACCATAGCCGTCGCAGTTTGCTGCGTTGAGACGAGCTCTGTGCGAGCCTGCCAGTACAGCGCCTACTGAGACTGAGCAGGAAGTACTGAGCTTAAAGCTTCTAAACCGCAGATTAGTGATGCAAGCAATGCGTGTTGCTACCCACGTACTCATCAAAGAAGCACATACATGATGACATGTATTGGATTGAAATTACAATAAAAAGCGCCAAGAATCTGGCTTTACTTCTACGAGTAAAAATGCCGTTTTTATTCATCAATCGATTATTAAAGTTATGTTTTCCATTTCGATTTCGATGCAGCTGTCAGAGCAAGCTGTTCCTATTCGATGCGTGCAGTCACCGTGTGCAGTCTGTGCCGACTAAGAGACAGGGGCGCCCACCAAGAGACAAGGGCACCCACCAAGAGACAGGGGCGCCCACCAAGACACAGGGGCACCCACCTAGAGACAGGGGCACCTACCAAGACACAGGGGCACCCACCAAGAGACAGGGGCGCCCACCAAGAGACAAGGGCACCCACCAAGAGACAGGGGCGCCCACCAAGAGACAAGGGCACCCACCAAGAGACAGGGGCGCCCACCAAGACACAGGGGCACCCACCTAGAGACAGGGGCACCTACCAAGACACAGGGGCACCCACCAAGAGACAGGGGCGCCCACCAAGACACAGGGGCACCCACCAAGAGACAGGGGCGCCCACCAAGACACAGGGGCACCCACCTAGAGACAGGGGCACCTACCAAGACACAGGGGCACCCACCTAGAGACAGGGGCACCTACCAAGACACAGGGGCACCCACCAAGAGACAGGGGCGCCCACCAAGAGACAAGGGCACCCACCAAGAGACAGGGGCGCCCACCAAGACACAGGGGCACCCACCAAGAGATAGGGGCGCCCACCAAGAGATAAGGGCGCCCACCAAGAGACATGGGCGCCCACCAAGAGACAGGGTCGCCCATCAAGAGACAGGGGCACCCACCAAGAGACAGGGGCGCCCATCAAGAGACAGGGGCGCCCACCAAGAGACAGGGGCGCCCATCAAGAGACAGGGGCGCCCATCAAGAAACAGGGGCCCCGACCAAGAGACAGGGGCGCCCACCAAGAAAAAGGGGCCCCGACTAAGAGACAGGGCGCCCACCAAGAGACACCATTAAGTACTCGTAAGAACCATTGTAATGGTCCTGATTCAAGCTCGATTGCTACCTCAGACTAACTTATTGTTTACGTGTACAACTCGCTACTCATAGTAAACTGTTTCGAAAACACATCTGTCTAAAATAGCAGCCAATAATTTGGGGAACGCAAAGCGCTGAATAGGTTTTGCCATAGACGAATTCGGGGGAGCAAAAACTTCGCTAGAAATTTGGATTTCTCCCAGCATACTCAATGCACTACAGTTAACGATACGACTAATATGTGCCTTATCGGCCTCCTGCACATTTCTTGGAAAATATAATGCCCCGTCCTTTTACTTCAGTTGTCCATGAGCTTGCTCTACTCAAAGACGGCTTTAGTAACTTTAGTAGTCCTTAGCTCTGCTGCGCGGGTTTTACTGGGTGTGGAATCATCCTACAGAGGTTGGGACTGAGGACGCGAGGCACAGGACCGACTTGAGGGCGCTGTTGAAATGCTGTCTTTTGTTTCGATTTTCTGCGCAGCAGAGTCACAAGTTAAGTTGGAAGAGGCTCAACAAAGAGAAGTGAAGACTTGTAACCACCGGGCGCCAGGTTCCACGGCAAGAAGTGTCTGTCTGAATGTCTCCTTAAAAAGATCACTCCTAAGACTTGAAAGACGTGACAGGAGCTATTGAAGCAAGAAGCAAGACTGTAGTCGTTTATTTCACACTGAAGTTCCACTGCTCAACGATCATTCCAGCAATCTGCTGTCCAATGCTGCTCTTCGCACTGCTGCAGCTGCTGTGGGTGTCGGCAGTTCTGTCCGATTCCTGCAGCTCTGACGGAGTGAAATTCTCTCCAATCACCGGTGTGGACTGCGTGAGCCCCGAGTTCACTCGAACTGTGTCGGGCCTGTGCTCTCCACTCGAATGCAGCATTCAGTGCGCTCAAATGCCCAAGTGTCAGGCTTTCAGACTGCTGACAGCTGGAGCCTGTCAGTGCAAGCTGTTCCTGTTCGATGCGTGCAGTCACCGTGTGCAGTCTGTGCCGAACTGCACTCACCAGGTGACTGTGTATGTGAGGTCTCTGCCCGGCGTACCTCCGGGTCGCCTGTGTCCGACCGGATACGAGCATACCAAATACGGCACCTCGTACAAGATTACATCGTCTCCAAACAAGAATTGGCAAACTGCCAACCAAATCTGCAGTACGCAACCGGGACTTTCGAAGTTCGCTGACGCAATCGATTTCGAGGAAGCCGCGTACCTGAGGTTGCTGGTGCGGGCAGACTACAACCCCGACTGCTTCCTGGGCGGCAAGCTGACAACTGACATATCCACTGCCACAACCAAGTCCAACTGGGTCTGGACCGCCTGCAACCTGACCATCGATGCGAGTGTCTGGCAGGGCGGGCAGCCCGACGGAGTCAATGAATATAATAGCAGCGGCTGCGCCAACCTGTGCTCTTATTTTGGCAACGGAGGCATCGACGACCATGGATGCGACATCTCAACCTGGTACATCTGCGAGTGCCAGTCCGTGTTCTGACACTGCCTTCGACAATTTCTCTTGATACAATAGTTAACAGGGCCATTTTGAATCTTAGGCCATCTGAAAATGAACTAAACTTTCGGCACCAGCAAAATTTTCCATTGTAGCTCTCCATTGAATGCACCACTCTTACAATACAGAGTACCATTTTGTGTAGTCGCAGTCTTGATTTAAGGCTAGCTTTAGCAATGCTTAGATACTAGATAGATATTAGCGATATATTCTCTATTTATCCGGATATTATGGAAAACTATAAACAGAAATATTATGGAAAATTGCAGGGCCGTAGCCGGGTCGGGCGCCAAGGGAGGCCGAAGGGATGCCAAAACTCTGGCGTTCCCTTGCCAGTTGGTGCTGGCGCCCCTGGTGCTGGCGCCCCTGGTGCTGGCGCCCCTGGTGCTGGCGCCCCTGGTGCTGGCGCCCCTGGTGCTGGCGCCCCTGGTGCTGGCGCCCCTGGTGCTGGCGCCCCTGGTGCTGGCGCCCCTGGTGCTGGCGCCCCTGGTGCTGGCGCCCCTGGTGCTGGCGCCCCTGGTGCTGGCGCCCCTGGTGCTGGCGCCCCTGGTGCTAAAGCCCCTGGAGCTAAAGCTCCTGGTGCTAAAGCCCCTGGTGCTAAAGCCGCCACGATGACGCCCCCACGATGTGGCCCCAATGAAAGACCTTGGCTACGCCCTGAGCCGGTTGGAAATTAAAAAACTTTGAACGCTGGAAACTCCACTGGAAAAAGCAGCCTAATGAGTACAATTATTTGTTTCTCTAGCTATGTTTTATTACTAAAATTATCTACCATTTCTAATTTTCCGTGATCTATCGTTAATCTGTCCATTTAATTTACTGAAAAAAGTTACTTTAGGAGCTGCCTTACACGTAGAATACGTGAGTCCCAACAAATATATTCTTATGTGCGAGCGTATTATGAGCGCTGTCACAAAATGCATCTGTCTGGATCCTGCCAAAATGCCTTCTTAGAAAGTTTTTTCTTTTTGAAAGGAAAAACAGCCCCATTGTTGAAGACAGCCTCACCCAACCAAAATTTCAAAGCAGCTGTTTTGCGGCAGAAATTCCCCCCCCCCAGTCAAGTTGCCATGGTAACTAAACTGCAGCTTTTAACAGCGGGTGGAGTGGCTCTGTAGAGAAGCGGTGAGGCGGAGATGGTCCCATTAGACCGTCAAGGTAAGGCTTGAGCTCACTGGAGAGGGCGCCAGCGTGTGAATAGTGTGCTGGACTCTGTCCCCACTGTTTCTTTGCTGGACTGCTTTCTGCTCTGCAGAACTTGAGCTGTTTTTGTTTAGCGACAAATCTATCTATCTATCTATCTATCTATCTATCTATCTATCTATCTATCTATCTATCTATCTATCTATCTATCTATCTATCTATCTATCTATATATCTATCTATCTATCTATCTATCTATCTATCTATCTATCTATCTATCTATCTATCTATCTATCTATCTATCTATCTATCCATCTATCTATCTATCTATCTACCAATGATCTATCTATGTATCTATCTATCTATCTATCTATCTATCTATCTATCTATCTATCTATCTATCTATGTATCTATCTATCTATCTATCTATCTATCTATCTATCTATCTATCTATCTATCTATCTATCTATCTATCTATCTATCTATCTATCTATCTATCTATCTATCTATCTATCTATCTATCTATCTATCTATCTATCTATCTATCTATCTATCTATCTATCTATCTATCTATCTATCTATCTATCTATCTATCTATCTATCTATCTATCTATCTATCTATCTATCTATCTATCTATCTATCTATCTATCTATCTATCTATCTATCTATCTATCTATCTATCTATCTATCTATCTATCTATCTATCTATCTATCTATCTATCTATCTATCTATCTATCTATCTATCTATCTATCTATCTATCTATCTATCTATCTATCTATCTATCTATCTATCTATCTATCTATCTATCTATCTATCTATCTATCTATCTATCTATCTATCTATCTATCTATCTATCTATCTATCTATCTATCTATCTATCTATCTATCTATCTATCTATCTATCTATCTATCTATCTATCTATCTATCTATCTATCTATCTATCTATCTATCTATCTATCTATCTATCTATCTATCTATCTATCTATCTATCTATCTATCTATCTATCTATCTATCTATCTATCTATCTATCTATCTATCTATCTATCTATCTATCTATCTATCTATCTATCTATCTATCTATCTATCTATCTATCTATCTATCTATCTATCTATCTATCTATCTATCTATCTATCTATCTATCTATCTATCTATCTATCTATCTATCTATCTATCTATCTATCTATCTATCTATCTATCTATCTATCTATCTATCTATCTATCTATCTATCTATCTATCTATCTATCTATCTATCTATCTATCTATCTATCTATCTATCTATCTATCTATCTATCTATCTATCTATCTATCTATCTATCTATCTATCTATCTATCTATCTATCTATCTATCTATCTATCTATCTGTCTGTCTATCTATCTATCTATCTATCTATCTATCTATCTATCTATCTATCTATCTATCTATCTATCTATCTATCTATCTATCTATCTATCTATCTATCTATCTATCTATCTATCTATCTATCTATCTATCTATCTATCTATCTATCTATCTATCTATCTATCTATCTATCTATCTATCTATCTATCTATCTATGTATCTATCTATCTATCTATCTATCTATCTATCTATCTATCTATCTATCTATCTATCTATCTATCTATCTATCTATCTATCTATCTATCTATCTATCTTTATACAGGCGTTTAAAGACAGGGTTTAGGGCCAGGTTTTTTATTGACAGGGATTTTAGGGCCAGGGGTGAAGGGCGAAGGGTTTAGGGACAGTGGTTTAGGGGGAGGTCGTAAGTGGCAAGGGTTTTAAGACTAGGATTAACGGGGCTAAATGAAAGGAATTAAGAATTAGTGGGGTTTATGGAGTGGGGCGCAGACGGTATGAATATGAATTGCGGGGTTACGCGTCGTAGGGCTAGACTTTTATGTAATCCACTTGCGAGCTATCTTAACAATGACTTTCAATCTTCAACCGAAACCATTCGTTGGACTCTGGGAATTGAGTTTCGAATGAGAATTCTTGACTTTAAACACGTTTTCTCCATAGAGAAAGGCGTGTGAATGCAGCAGGAGTCTTTAGGAGATGCAGGAGATGCTAAAGCTTGCAAGCAGGAGAGTTCCGCTTCAAAAACTTTTTGCCGATCGGGTGAGGACCCCAAGGCACAATGCGCCTGGCAATGATCAACCAACCATGGTAGAAGGAAAGCAGTGTCACGCAGACAGAAACTAGTGACCCACAGACAGCTGCTGCTTCAATACTGCACATCACGTCAAAGGAAACTCAACAAAATGCAGGCTGTGGTGTCTTGATAGACAAACACAGGAAAACCGCGAGTAACTTAGGACAACCCGCGCTTATATTACACATCCAACCATGAATTATTACGCGATCGATAAATTTGGCAACAAGAAAATGTATTAATTGTCTGCATCACATTTACGGTGACGCCTACTTACAGTAGAGTAGTAAGAAAAATATCCCTTTTAGTTAGTTAGTAAAACGACCCTTTTAAGGGCTCCTTGCCACGACACAACACAGGCAAGAAGAAATTCAAAGACAGCACCCATGATGAGGCCAAATACAGGGGGAAATATAGGGAAATACTACACAAATTATCTGATTACATTCGTTACACTCGTCATATGAAACTGAGGAAGACAAATGTGGCAATAACTTTGGCAGTTTTTCTGAGGTAAATCTGCAAGGATGGATATTGAGCTAGGAAGTCCTTTATGTCTTTGTTTTTCCTAATTGGTAGACATTCACAACTCCAGCCCTCAGCCGTTTCTATGGCGTGTTATGTAGCTCTTTCACAGCAAGTGTGCGGACGGAAATTCTCACAATAGACAGAGCTTAAGGGGTTTGACGTAGACTTGACAATGCTTCTTGTGCATTCATACAGGTCTTCCAAACTGCATGTCTTCTTGGCTAGCTGGAAAGAGCCCTTCTCTTTTGACAACTTGATTGACTGACGCGTTGCCTGCTCTCCAATGGCAGAGATTGAACCTCCACAAAGCTTTTGCTTGGTTTTGATGCAGTGCCATTTCTACAACTGTTTGCCCTTTGACAGCAATATATACGCTGTAGGACTTGCCAGCATCTTTTGGTATTATCTCAGTTGGAAAACTGATTGCGCTTTCTAGCCATTTTGGTTTGGGCCATAGACTATGACTGCATAGAATGCAGTCATACTCGTATTTGCGAAGGGGGGGTGCCTAAAACCATATTTGTTTTATGTAGCTTATTAGAATTTTCGTTCCAACGCGTGTTTAAAATAAAATGAGAGAGACAGTGTAGGCGCTCGCTTCACTTCTTCTCTCGCCCGCTTCTGCGGGCCCAAAGGCATGGCCATTGCCCGAAATATTTGTTCATGGCAATGACCTCCGGACAATGACCGGCCATTTTCTGGAGGTAAAATAACAAGACTGGACAACAATACCATAGGCGAAAAAAGTAACACGAAGCGTGAAATTCTTATATTTATTGAAGTCCAACAAAAAATGTTCCAACAATAACACTGCTTAGTCAATTGAGTGCAAGTCTAACCTATGGTCATGTTCTCATCACGACAGCAGGAGAAAGTCCAGAAAATACGACGGTTGAGTCCATTACTCAAATTTGCAACCATTGAATGAACAGTTGTGGAAACTGTACCTGACCGACGGATTGTCATGACTGATGCCGGTGATCTGCACGGAAGACGACACAGGTACTGGCACCGGTGAACTCTCACGCAATGGAGTCGCAACAGCTTGTGAAGAACCATTCAAATCAAGTGCCATAGAAACAGCCTCACTGGTAGACTGCAGCGAGCGATCACGGCGCTTGGACAGGTAACGGCGAGTTGTCCTCTCAGAAACCTGACCGGTTATCGACATGATGTCAGCCAGGTTGTACCCAGCAGCCTCTAGATCAGCAATCCTGCTCACTCTACAACAGAAATAAAGTATTGCATAGAAAATATGCAACTGGTTTAAAGCAATATGAAGAAAAAGGCTTACCGAATGCAATGATTCGTGTACATCTTGGACAAACCGGCCTTCTCGCTCAAGTTTCGCATGAAACGCAGGAAGTAGTTCTCCCCGCGATTCTGCTTTGTTGAGAACATAGGCTGTCCATTGGAATCCGTGTTGGATAGTGGACGCGGGAACAGATGGTTGTCCTTGGTTGTTGGAGGTAGCAGTTGTAGATATCTCCTCACTTTGGCCGTGTCGTAGATCCGAGCTTGTTTGTTGTCCGGCCTGGCCTTCGCCTTCACAGGATCGGCTGACTTATTCTTCGTTGGCAGAGCAGGAAGACAGTAGTACTCCTTGCCGTCAGAATCCGTGTGCAATTCAAGCGAGTCCCTTTGTCTCAGGAACTTCAGATGCTCCTGGCCACGCTCTCCAAAGGAGTAAAGAACATAGAACAGAAATTTAGCCTGCTCGATTTCAGCCGTAGTCCCTTCAAAGTAGCACCGCAACTTCTGCATGTCGCCTTCTTCAATTGGTTCATACTGCCTGGTGCAGCCACCATCTCGATGGAAATCACGAACCTTGACACGCAGCATCTCGTTGCAGGAATTGAATTCCTCACCACCGATTATATCGACAGGCAGCTTCAGAACCATGCGTAGGAAACGCTGAATTCCAGCCCGGATACAGATGAGAGAGGCCGGCGAGTAAAACGAGCCATCCTGTTTCTTCAGCTTGAAGTAGAAGTACCGAAGATATTGGTTCAATGTAGGATTGTTGACATGCTGAATGTTGCGCAGATTCTCCCCTTCCAGGAAGTCTCGAAAACGTTGGCCATGCTGGTACATCTGCTTCCGAGTATCCTCAGGCAGACTCTCGATCTCGATTCTGTCCATCTCGGAAACGTCTATCTTTTCATCTCCATCGATCATTGGCAGCCCAGTATCAGCTGGACCATTTTGGACATACTTCAGGAACGCATCGAAATCTTCGTCGTGCCGATCAACGGCAGAGGATTCCGAGAGGAAGTTCAGTTCATCCTGCGTGATGTTGCCGAGGTCCTCACACGGGAGGTTACCCCAATTAATATAATGTATTATCGGGTCGCTCATGATGGACAGAAAACTCTTGAATCAACAGGTTTGGACAGACTACTTACTGCCTGGGAATCCCTCACACAAACCCCTTCACCCCCACTGAAAGTTTTGGTGGAAGACATTTCAACCCTCCATTCAATCAATAGGATTGTCATTGCCATGAACTCTCCCCGCCTTTTGGCTTTCGTGCCATAGACGTTTGTGCCTCCTCCTTCTGGGCCACTTCGATTCGTGCCATAGATATTTCCTGCAATCCTGCAATGTTGCTAGCCGCTCGTGGCTTTGGCCGTTGCCTGGAGTTCTCTCTTCCAGTTAACCCCCCATTGCCTCGGCTGGGCTTCGCTGGACTCGGCTCGGCTGGACCGCAGCAGCCTGGGCCCAGAAATACCGTGTTTCGAATTCAATTCTTTGTTATCCGACGTGAGCAGAAGTTGTAGGCAGGACGCAAAATGCTACCTGTTACAAAAACTACTTCTCCATGTCCACTTTTGCAAGCCCCAATAAAGAAATTGACTACAAAAAGCGATAATTACTCCACAGACAGGTGCTAAGCTTAGAACTATATATAAAATGATAAAATTATATCATCAAGGTCTGCCAAATTGAGGCTACGAGCGTATTTACTCGTAGAAAAGCACTGGCTCGTCGCAAGAGAAACGGTGGCGATTGAGCTGATTAAGAGAGATTTAAGGATGGCATTCGTTTCCAGGAAACTACTAGAGTAATGAAGTAAAATGCATCCTGAGTAACTAACTTACTCGCTGAAATTTCTGCGTTCTAGTTAAAAAATAAACCAATCAGAAGTTTTCTGACTGAAAAAAGTTGCTTCCTGACCGTTCATAAAAACCTTAGAATTTCCTTCTAACCTGTTAAGACCCGGCGTATCTTAAAAGGTATTAACGTTTACCGAATTATTTGTTCATTAGAAGCAAAACAAATTAAGCCCAATGCAGCTTTGTGTTTTTCTACTGCTGCTGTGGGTCCCTGCGGTGCTGTCCGAGTCCTGCAGCTCCGCCAGGCTGAAATTCCACCAAACCACCGGACTGGACTGCGTGAGCTCCGACTTCACCAGCATCGTGTCCGGTCTGTGCACTCCGCTCGAATGCAGCCTCGTCTGCGCTAGGAAGGACAAGTGTCAGGCCTTCTCAGTGCTGACAGCTGGAGCCTGTCAGTGCAAGCTGTTCCTGTTCGATGCGTGCAGTCACCGTGTGCAGTCTGTGCCGAGCTGCACTCACCAGGTGACTGTGTATGTGAGGTCTCTGCCCGGCGTACCTCCGGGTCGCCTGTGTCCGTCCGGATACGAGCACACGAGATACGGCACATCGTACAAGGTGGTCACGTCGGTGACACTCACCTGGAACAACGCCAACCTGACCTGCAGTGCGGATCCCGGACTGACCAAGTTCTCTGATGCGATCGACCTTGATGAGGCTCTGCACCTGAGGTCGCTGAAGCAGCTGATGGGCAGCTCGTCTGATTTTTTCCTTGGCGGATCTGGAACTTCGAATGCGCACTCTGACTGGTTCTGGGCCGCCTGCAACCTGCCCGTGAACGCCAGCGTATGGCACTCTGGAGAGCCGAACGGTCCTGCGTCATTGGAGTGCACAAATCTTTGGCATGGCCATTCAACTGGAGGCGTTGACGATGACTCCTGCAGCAGTGCTCGCAAGTACATCTGCGAGTGCCAGTCCGTGTTCTGAAGAGTCTAACATTGAAATTATGATCCAACAATGACGAAATCTTGCGTGTGTTAAAAACGGTTACAAAAAGTTTTTTTAATATCCTTACATTGCTATACGAAGTAGCTTATGATTTTCAACTTCATGAAACCTACATATACCTGCTTGCGTTCAAAATTTATTTTCAGTTTTTCTCCAACCAAGTTTTTGAAAAGCAGCGAAAAAGCTTTATTTAGAAACTGCCTTAGCTTGTAATCCGTCTTTTTTCTTGATAATAAACAAACTAAATATGTAACCACTGTATCTCAACTAATTGTACGGCAGAAGTAGACATATTTTTTAGCCTAAAGTAACTTTCTGAATTTTCGACGAAAATGTATTGCGTTGCCTTGGTTAGTCCTACCTTTATAGAACAATTACCCTTGCCTATTCTAGCTCTATGCAACGTTTGTCTTAACTTTTTAAATTCTCTTTCTTATAGCTACAGCCACTGCAGAGATGCTGCCTGCATAAAATGATATTAGATACTAGTAGAATCAATAATTACTCGCATACAAAAAGTTTATATTGCAAGAGAGAACTTATAATTCAAATACACTACGACCTGTCGAAGGAAACGAATTAATCGTTCTTCATTCTGCCCTCAGCTTGCAGTCACCCTAGCAACACGGGAACTCTAATGGTAGTGTGCTTTCACGGCAGAAATTCTGCTTGCTCTTCTATGTGGCTGGAAATTTCCTCTGGGAAAAACCCGGCTGCTGGAGAATGACATTGAAGAGACGTTCGCCACCTGTAGTAGGACACTTGAAAAGTTAGGGAAAAGATAAAATGGAGGATTTGAATAGGCCGGTGAGGCTGCGTTTCTGCCTCAGTCTGACTTTCTGTCTTCATGGGGTTACTCCCAAAGTCTGTGGGAAGGCGACTTTTGTCCTCAGATGTCTCTGCAATCAAGTGGAGTGCTCAGGCCTGCCGACACAATGCGATGGTTTGCTCTGGCCTTCTAAAGTTTCCTAAAATTTAACATCTGCGCCCTTGAGTTCTCATATTCTCTCACTCTCAAGTCTGTTTCTCTTCAAATCTTTTTTTATTTTCATTTCTCGTTTAGGTAAATCTCTCTGCGATAACCGGAGTGCTGCAATGCCCAGGAATTTTCATTTTACATTATTGATTTATTTTTCAAACCTGCCTAGCGATTAGAAAGTCGGGGCCGTTTTACACCCTGTGTGCGTGTCTGCATACAGTATTTGTGATTGTTCTCAGCCTCTCAGATCATTTCATGACCTCTGAGGCTACTTTTAAGTTAAGGGAGTCGAAAATTTGCTGGCACGGTACATCATTGAATTGGATAATTCAGTTAGTTTAAAGTTTTTAAAAGGTTTCAAACTTGGTTAACTACTACTTGAAGTAGAAGAAGTAGAAGAAACTGGTTTTCGGACGATGTGTCTGAAGGCGTTGCAACAGGGTGCCTACAGTCCACTTGCAAGTATCATTAGTACTGCTATTATCATTACTACCACCATTAGTGTTACTAGTAATACTTTTAGTATTAGTCTAAAATAATCGTTTTGTCTCTCGTTCAATATTTGAAGACTTGTCGATTTGTCAAGATATCCTTTCCACCAACATTTGTACCGGAAGCTTGTTTAAAAAAGCCGAAAACAACTTTGCGGATCCTTCGTTGTGTACCTTGCTTTGAGACAGACAGCAAGAAGTGCAGTAAACAGCAGTAGAATTTCAGTTACCCTATCTTAGCTACTCGCATTTGGGCCTCAAGGTGTGGACCCACACCTATCATAGGCATAGAATAAAAATCAAAACATTATCTTTGACTCATAATTATTCCACGATTATTCGAATCAGACGCTGGTGACATATCTATATGCTACTAATAGTATGAAAATCAAAATCGAACTTGACAAAAAAAGATATGGAAGCCTATATTTTAACCAAGGTAAGAGATTTTCCGAGGAAAATTAATTGCAACTGTTTTTACTGCAGAATAATAAATCATTCAAGCCCAACACGTCAAGGGAGAAATTTTTTGCATAGAACAAAGGTTTTTGCTGTCTGTTTGCTTTGCTTTTTGTGCCACACCAAATATCGAGAGAGCCCCTCAAGGAGCCCCTCGAGAGGGCCGACCCTTGAAGTCGACGACTGCACACGGTACAGTCGAGACCGCTTTCCCGTCTGTCCAACAGGACATGCTGATAGACCTGCCATTAGGCCACTGAGGTCATTATTTTCGGCTGGGGGCCACGTATTCCGGCTCTTCGTGACACATGGCAAGCGAACTTTTGCCCGACACCTGACAGCCCAACCTGGCGGCTAGCCAGAGTCCGGAACTACTCGTAGGTTTGCCGGAAGTCCTGCGGCTGCTGTTGTTAAAATTCTCGTCGAGATTGGCCGATGATGCATCGATTTGGTTCGGCTACTGTTGCAAGACGCCACTCGTATTCCCCATCGCATATTCGCATTCAAGTACAACTCACTGTACAGTACGGCACCCCTACTGACTGCAAGAACAGATCCATCAAAATCTCCAAGACAATCCTGCCTCAGTTTGATCTGCATGCATGAAAAGCAAAAAGCTGCTGCAAGCGCGGCGAATGCTTTGCATACGTTCACGTTTCATATGCGCATGTATGGATAGCAATGCTCGACAAGTACAACTGAAAACTCATTCTTGGCCTACAGAAACTTCTTTCTACACCGAAAATTACACCGCAGGATAAGATTTAAGACTCTGTTTTGGTCGAGTTTAAAACTTGACTGCAGTCACTCAATGATTTTTCCATTTTCTACACAATGCTATTGTTTAACTGTGACTTGATAAAAGCTGACGAAAGAATCACATATGCTGGTCTAGGGAAAGGAACAGAGAACCATCGACTTGACGCAAGCGTTAACGCGTAATTTTTAAGTTGCAACTCTAAAGAATCAATTCCTCTTTCCGCAACTAATTAGTCCTCATTGATGCACTTCTGGCTATCTGTAACAAGTCCAATAGCGGCCAGTGCTATCACCAAAGACACGGTGATGCCAAAATAGAACGCAAACAGGCAGGTGTCAACGCCTGAAATTATGGTGCTCCATTGACAGCGCAGAGCGTTCCCGCAGGCGGTCTCAGACTCGTTGTCGGGCGACAAGCTCTGCCGGACTGAACCGTCGGCTTCCGGCTGCCGACGGCTCCGACGAGCGACGAACGAGTGAAGGAACAGCGTCCGGAGCAGACGTCCCGGGGGAGCGGAGCGGCAACACCGGCTGTGGCAGCTGAGAACGAAGGCGTTGCCCAAGACGACGGTCATTGTCATCACCACCGCCAGAGTGCAGTAGCAGGCTGGACCAGGAAATAGAAGAGAGTGGGCGAGTGCCTATGAGAAAAATTTGAAATCGAGTGGGTTAACGTCGAGAGGAAGTGGTACATACAAAGCCGTGGGTACAAGTAAAGGATGCCGGAGCTCGTGCTACATTGATAAGAAGAATAAACAACAAACTAGCTCGTACGAGGTCCGGCAAGTAAGTATGCAGTCATTCATTCACAAGGTCGTCTGGTATGCAGATAGACTCGCATTAAAAAACAACTCAACAAAGAACGTGATAACCCAAGCCACTCTAAGTTTATAGCTAAATTTCTTTTGCGAATTTTAACTTGAGTAACTTTGCTGTTGTTACTCAAAAATCATTACAAATCATTTTCATCAACATAAACGTAAATCATAAACGAATAGATTTATATCGTTTTTTGTCGAGTGACACAACTCCTGTGCAATTAACTGCAGCAGATATCTGGATTTATGTCCACAGAACTCACTTAGCAGAGGGACGGATTCACTCTGCGTGGGCGTGTGCTCATTCACCATCTGCAGGAACACGCACATGGACAGCACGATGGTGATGCTGAATGACATCCGCTCGCCGCAGTCCGGTGGCAGTCGGAAGGTGACGGTGGAGATGGCGAGCAGCAGGAGGCTGGGCAGGATTAGGTTTATCACGTAGAAAATGGGCCGTCTCTGAAAAAAAATATTGGAACGTGATGTTGCCTAAAAATTTTGCAAGCCAATTAAATTTTTTAGATACAGACGCAATATTCTTACCTTGAAAGTGATGGCAAACTGCAGAATATCAAAGTAGTAGTCCACAGTCTTCCTGATTGTCGCTCCTGTAATGCAAAACTCGTCGTTGCGGGCCAGGTACTTCGTGATGGAGTCGTTCTCTAGGTAGGCTCCGATGTGCAAAGCCAGCACCTGCTTCGAATGAATGGCTGACGAGATGGGCACTACGCAGCGCTGCTTGTCATAGGGAAACTCGAACATGCTCATTGGGCACTTGCTGGTAATCACGTACTGGGAGGTGTACATTACCGGTCCCTGAGAGCTAACGTGAGCCATTGCGTTGCTAAATGACACCCGCTGTATGAACAAGCTGCAAGTTTTGGTTGGACAGTGTAACGTTGCAAGCATCCCGTGGATTGCTTCTTTATTGCTCTTGTGTTTAGTAACGTCTATTAGAGCTTCCATTAACCATGCAGTTCAGACACACGATTTGCTTACTCTTAAAATGCTTCAGTAATGCCGCATCGTCAACTCGTTGAATCCGCAAGAAAAATGTTGTACAAAGTCCCAGTAATATTCTATAGAGGGCTTCTACTTACCAGTTAGAGGAATATACAAAAGCAAAGTGGGTATCCACATTGCAGACTGTACACTCGTATAAACAACCAATGGACTCATTGATTTTTTTTCATTTATATTAATTAATACACAAACGAGTATCTACCTAGTAGAACAGAGCAGCTAGTGAGAATCAAAATGGTAACGAACACATCCCGGTCTCACAGATCGATGAAAGACACATCCGGTAGCCACAGCAGCCTGGCCGGAAAGTAGACCGCCGTCTCGCTGTCCAAACTGTCGTTGAAGCGACCGTGCCAGGCAAGTCGGCGGTCTGTCCAGGACTGGAAAAAAGTTTATGACTTTTTACCTGTTGCTGATCCTGAAAAATCTGCAGAATATTAGAGAGTGATTCGCGGTCTCTAAATATGTCTTACCAGTGTAAGCCACAGGAGTAGACTGACCTCCTGAGATGCGGAATTCTGAACAGCAGAAATAATGAATAATTAATGAGTAAATGTGGGAACATTTGCGTACATATGTCGAGTTCATTAGTTGATATCGTCCAAAACTCACGACAGCCACCAGACTATTAAAGTTGGTGTGCACCCGGACCAGATTAGCCGTCCCATTATCCGGTGGCGGTCTCACATCCGAGTTGTAGCCGTTGGCAGACTTTAAGCGCAGTGCCGCGGCAATTCGCTCATCAGAGGAGACATCTGGCACCGTGGCGGTCGCGGTGACAGCGCAGATCAAAATTAGGCCTAGTAGCAGCATGTGAGATCAGTAGCCCTGGTCGCACGGAATTGCTTAGAATTTCAGCTGAAGTCTTGTGGGTTTAACTGCATCCACCACTGGTCATGCAGGCCATCCTATATACTTTTTAGTGGCAGTGCTTTCCGTTCGTCTATCCCTCAGAATCCACTCATCTCAGTCAGTTCCACATCCCTGGCCTCAGTGTTTACCCTTCTGCCCGGATCCGCTGGCCCGACCTTGCTTGGCAAAGCACTCTGTTCCATCAAATTTGGTCGTGGCTCACTAAAGCTGCATATATGCATATCGTTATATAACATCACGCTTCTCCCTGGGCCACCCTTCCAATGTTCAGAATTGTACGTTTTCTGCACGTTAAATCGCCTGTTTTTGCAGGTATCTGCTTTTTATGTGCCAATTTCTCTTCTTTGTTTTTCTCCTCGCTAGCTCCCAGAGAGTCTAAACGCATTCTACTCATTCTCTCTGAGTCAAGCCTTGTGGCCCGCTGTCAGAATCTTTTCATAATGCATCGGTTTGCGCGAGCCCGCGAGGGCTAACCGCTGTTAGTGCAAGGGGGGCTGTTTGGGTGCTGGCTGTCTGGTGGGGTGGTGGGTGCGTTGGTGCATGCGCGTGCCTATTTAGGCCGCCACCTTTGTGGCTGCGCGGGGTTGCTCGCGGTTGAATTTTTTTGCTGAATCATGGCAGATAGCCTTGTACTGCCCGCAACTAACAAAGCGCTACGAGAAGCCCTTAGTGAGCGCGGCCTGCCTACTAATGGCAATAAGCAAGAGCTAACAAGTCGTCTAAAACTCAGCATTCCCAAGGAGCTTGAGCGGCAGGCGTTGGAGCAGGACAGAGGCTCATCTCGTCGTGCTCAAGATGACAAGACATCACCGACGAATGCGGGCGCACCCGAGCTAAGTCTGGCTCCACCTGAGGACGAGATGCTACCGGCGGTGGGCGCCTCGGCCGAGGGTCGGGCGGCGACGGGAGGCGGTCTCGAGGATCAGCTGCGAGAGACTGAACTGCGCATTCGGCTGCTGGACCTGAAAAAAAGAGAGGCTCAGCTCGAAGCCGAGCTCGCTGAAGCGCGTCACAGTGGCACGGCGGCTGCGAGAGAACGTGATCAGACTCCCGGTGAGTGGCATGATTTGGTTGGCGAGTGTATACTCGGGCAGGCTGGGGCTGCAACTTCGCATGCTCAGGCGCCGGCGGTGTACAGAGTCGTTGATTTTATCAGTGAGCGTAAGCGGAGACAAGGAAGCCAGTCTGTTGTGGGAGCGGCAAAGCCAGAGAGGTTGAGACACGTCAGTCCCGAGTCACTGTCGTTTGGCGATTTCATCTCCGGTAGCTGTAACTTACTGGTGCAAATGCTGCGTGATGGCAAACTGCTGCGCATTGTTGATGGCAGAATCGATTCATCCGAGTTGATCGATCATCTCCGACATAACGCTAGAATTGGTGACCTGCTAGATTTAGGCTTCGATCGCACTAAAGTCATGAGATATGATGACGAATGTCGGCTTCTCCAGCATGATGGAACGCGGTGGAGCGCTGTTAGCGCAGACCTGGGTCTGGTGGCAACACACTTGATGGCACCAACAAAAATGATAAACGCAACAGCGCCTAAAAAGCGAACGCAGCCACCTGTCTGTTTCGACTTCAACAGTCTTAGCGGCTGCAACAGAACTCACTGCCGCTTCGCCCATCAGTGCCGAAGGTGCTCACAGCCGCACTCTGAAGCCCGAGCCCACGCTGATGGGGACCCAGGCCAATTTTCAAAAAACTAGCGTGCGAGGTGGGGGCACAGGACTCAATGTCTGCCGTCGGGTCGCCCTCCTGTGCCCCCATGGGGGAGCTCCCCCTATGTGACCCGAGTTCAACTGAGTTGTCGAGCGACCTTGTGTTTGCGGTTTGGCGGGAAGAGCTGGCTGGGACCGAGATGCCGGAGGACCGTGTCAGGTTCGTGCTCGATGGTGTGAAGAATGGCTTTCGAATTACTAATAAAGTGATGGATTGTAAGAACCACACTGAGATGGCAAATCACAGATCAGCTACCATTCACCAGCAAGCTGTTGAGGCCCAGGTGCGCCAGGAGCTCAAGCAGGACCGCTACAGGCGCTGCCAGGCAGGCAACCGGCCGCTCATCGTTAGTGCACTTGGTGCGATCCCTAAGGCGGATTCGTCTTCCATCCGCCTTATTCACGACTGCAGCCTGCCAACTGGCGCCTCTGTGAATGATTTCTTTGAGTCGAAACGGAAGTTGCGTTTTACTTCGGCCAGCAACTTTGCCTCGAAGCTGTACAGCGGCGCGTACATGTGCAAAGTGGATCTGTCGCAAGCATATCGTTCATGTGGTGTGCACCCTGATGACCACCGGGTCACAGGCATGAAGATTCAGCTCCAAGGCGAGGGCCAGCCAGTGTACCTGTACGACACGCGGCTCCCGTTTGGTGCTTCGGCTTCCGTCTTCTGCTTTTACGAGCTGAGCCAAGCTGTGCGTTTTATGATGTTAAAGCATGGTTTCTACGCTATGGAGGCCTACATGGATGACTTCGCCTTTGTGGAGATCTGGAGTCCTGCTGGAAGTTCTACAACCATCTCATCGATCTGCTCGAGCGGCTAGGCTTCACCGTTAACCGTAGCAAGTGTGTTCCGCCGACAACGCGGATGACCTTTCTGGGCATTTTATTTGATAGCGTGGCAGGCCAGATGTCTCTTCCTGCCGAAAAAGTCCAAGACTTGTTGCATGTTTTATCCCTCTGCTCTTCGAAGAAAAGGCTGTCAAAGTCGTGTTTGCAGAAGTTGATCGGCAAGTTAAACTGGGCGTCGCAAGTTGTTCGGCACGGGAGAGTTTTCCTCCGACCTCTTATCGACATTGTTAACAAGCTGCATCGGCCTCATGACAGGGTTCTTGTTAGTCCCTCCGTGGTGCACCACCTCTCCTGGTGGCGGTTGGCTTTGCAACATCGCATCGGTGTTGGCCTGTGGACTTCGCCGAGGGCTTGTGTTGCCATAGAGACTGACTCGTCGTCTTCAGGCGCCGCGGCGGTGCTCCGTGACGGTGATGGGATTCGTGATTGGTGCTTTATTGACTGGCAGATCGACGCAAATGGTGTTTTTCAGAATTACTGCATCAATTACAAGGAGGCTGTGGTTATATTGCTGGCTGTTTTGAGATGGGGCCAATCCTTGGCTGGTTGTCGGCTTGCTGTGTACTGCGACAATGAGACGGCGTGTTGGATTCTAAGGCGAGGTGTCTCCAAGGACTCGCGTCTGATGTGGTTGCTGCAGTCTGGCGTTGCTCTGTCTGCGTTTTGACGTTGAATTTGAGGTCTTTCACGTTCCTGGTGCTTATCAGCTGTTTGCTGATGCAGGGTCCCGCCTGCACTCGCGTCATGAGTTGCTTAATTTTATTTTCCGTGTTTACGGGTCTGTACCAGTTTGCCCTGTGGAGTTTTCGGATCACGCGTTTTCTGTTTTTGCCTCCCGTTTTTTATTTTCGCAGGCCGCCTCCCTGCAACGCCGACCCTCGGCGCCGCCGCCTCCAGCCTCCTCGCCGCAGCATACGCACCGCAGTCACGCAGGGCGATCTCATCGGCCGTCCGGTCCTGGCACAGCTTCTGCAACGAGAACGGGACCAACCCGGCTCGATCCGACCGGTCGGTGCTACTCAACTACCTGGCTCACCTGGTCGAATGCCGCCTGAGATCGTTCAACAGTCTGCGTGTCCATGTCAGTGCACTGTCCAGCTGGTTCAAAGCCTGTGGTGCTGAGGACCTAACAAAACACCACCTGGTCTCACTGCTCGTTCGCGGCGCTAAACGGAGGATGGGCCAGCGACCAAGACGGAAGCTGCCGATCTCGCCTGCGATGCTGCTGTCTGTGAAAAACCGGCTTAACTCGAGCAGTTCGCTTGACAGAGTCTGCTGGCTCTGCTTGGTGGGGGATGTTTCGGCGCTCCAGTCTCCTGCCCAGTCAGCAGTCCGCTTCACCGATTTCCGTCTCAGCCTTTCAACGCCACCCGAAGGGGGTTGTGCTCTCTGTCAGTTATGGCAAGACGAATCAGTTCGGCGCGAAGCTGCACCGGGTGTTGCTTCCAAGGCTAAAAGAAGGACATCCGCTTTGCCCAGTGGCTGCGCTAGAGGGTCACCTCCGTGTCAGCAAGCTTGGCTGCAGGCAGCCTGTGTTCTCCTACCAGTTGGCGAGCGGATCCTCTGTTGTCCTGTCTGCCTCAAGATTCGACAGGTTCCTCAAGCGCTGCCTAGCAACTGCTGAGCAGGACGCTCGTTCTTTCTCAGCGCACAGCCTGCGCAGAGGTGGTGCCACCTGGGCCTACCGTCTCGGACTATCTGTTCAGGAGGTGAAGTGCATCGGTGACTGGCGAAGTGATGCTGTGACTGCCTACCTTCCATCTGCTGATTCTGTGCGGGCTGGTTCGCGTTTTGCTGGTGCTTTTAACGAGAGTTGCCTTTGAGTAACTTTTGCTTGTGTTCAAAGTTTTATTTCCGTTCTTATCCCGAGCCTTATTTCCGCCGTTTCGTAAATTCTCTCCTTCGTTCATTCATTTGTTTGTTTGGCCTTGGGGTTGCATCCTCTGGCTTTTCGCTGCCTCGCCATCACCACACTCGGTTTGTCTTGTCTTTGCCTCCCCTTCACTAATGCATCGGTTTGCGCGAGCCCGCGAGGGCTAACCGCTGTTAGTGCAAGGGGGGCTGTTTGGGTGCTGGCTGTCTGGTGGGGTGGTGGGTGCGTTGGTGCATGCGCGTGCCTATTTAGGCCGCCACCTTTGTGGCTGCGCGGGGTTGCTCGCGGTTGAATTTTTTTTTCCTCGCTAATTATAAATTTTAATCAGTTTAATTCGTTTTAACAAGTCATGAAATAAATACGATCGTCTGAGGGTTGCATCCTCTGGCTTTTCGCTGCCTCGCCATCACCACACTCGGTTTGTCTTGTCTTTGCCTCCCCTTCACTAATCCTATTCATATTTGAGCTTTCAGTCAATCGTTGATAGTTATTAACAAACAGAGATTCGCTGAGCAAATAAAATCTGTCCGTTTGCTTTGACACGAGCTACATAGTCAGTTGGCTCAAAAACTTTCAATTAATAAAATCAGCATGACCGCTTTTTGCTGATCCCAAAAAGTGCATCAAAGTCAGTGAGTGATGCTTCTTTTGCGTCAAAGGTGATAGAATTTTATAGGACTTTCCTATTGTAGGTTAATTTGCAACGAGTAGCACTAGTAGTAGTTTGTGCAGCTGTTAAAAATATAGTATTCATTGCGGTTTCCTAGGATAAATAAATATTCCTTCTTCGGATATACTCTTCCCACTATCTAAAGTCCATCTGTAACTCGAAGTTGTCTCTGTTAATCCAAAATACTTCGTGGTCGTGACTGCCCAGTTCTTCACAACTCTTCATCTTCAATCATTACTCGACATGTCGCAGTTGGTCCGCGAGTTCGTGATCTCCAGGATTAACAGCGTCAGCGTCAGCGCCAGCTTCAGGCTGAAGAAGACAGCGAAGAAGCAGCGGTCGGCGGCGAACAGCAATGGGGATCCATTCTTTGCGAGGGTCGTTGTCCCGGCAACGCGGAGTCTGCTCCGCCTGCGGTTGACTTGGCGTAGCTGGTCGCCTGGGCGAGACGACGTTCAACTCGCTCTCGTTGGATTCCTGCGAATGGGGTGCCAATTTTTAACCGCAAATGGACACAGAAACTTGCAGGTCTGCCAAATCCGACACAGGCTTGGCAGGCTTAACAAAATCCAACCCAGGTCTCCGTATCTCCCTTACTCTCACCGAGCTCCGTACAGCGGCGGTTTCGCCGTGGTTTCGAACCTGGTAGCACATTCTGCACTGCAGCCGGGCGCATTCAAACTTATTGAGAAACAGAAGTCGCGTTAGCCGGCTTGGGACTTTGGTATGCTCATTCTCGGACGAATGCTCAAAGTAGCAGCTCAGTACGAAAATGTTGGCAATCAAGTGAAGCATTGTCAGAAAGACCGCGAGGCTGAAGTACCAGGCTGGAAATTGGAGGAGGACAAATAGGTCATGAGTCTCAATATTCCAGCCTGTAGTTCACTATCAGCGAACAAAGTGTTGGAGTGAAATTAGCTCGAAACTCACTGAGCAGAGGCACAGAGTCCCCCTGTGGAGGCATATAGTTGCTGCTGAGCTGCAGGAACACGCACATAGACAGCACGATGGTGAATCTCAATGATATTCGCTCTCCGCACTCGGGCGGCAGGCAGAAGACCAGGGTAGAGATGTAGAGCAGCACGAGACTCGAATGATCAGGTTCATGAAGTAGAATAGTGCTTTACGCTGAAAGTGTCAAAGGTGAAACTGGCTCTGCGAAAAAACGGGGACTATGACAGGGGAGTCCACAAAAAGTGTGTGATCCCCGTTCCAACTCAACCAAATTCTGAGAAGTTTCTACCTTTATTTCCACCTGCAGCTGAACAATATCGTAGTTCCACTTATCGATAGAATTTGAAACGCTGACGTTCATCACGCAGAAGTCGTGGTTCTTGAAGAGGGAAGGCGTGATTCCAGGTGGTCCAGGCTCGATGCGCAGTGGTTTTTCTCGTGTGCACCACCGAAGATACGCGCTGGTGGCAGATCTGCATGTCATAGGAAAAGTTGGCCATATTCATTTCGCACTTGGACCAGGAGAGCAGCTCAACAAGGAACAGCACCATGCCGTCGCTGCTCACAGTCAGGAAAACTTTATCGCTGGAGGTGCGCCGGAAGTGCAGGCTGAAAGGTGAGTATGAGAAAGGTCAACATGAGTACCATTAGATGAATGTCACCGTTACTCCATTATCTTGAAGTTTCTCTAAGAGAACAATCGGGGTGCCATTGGGAGACTTAGCAAAGCGGTATGGCTGCAATTGCATAGGAATGATCAAGCCCAAGGAAAAAGTGTCGCACTTACAGGTTGCAGAAGGCCACATCCGGTTGCCAGAGCAGACTGGCTGGTACAAAAATGGAGCTCACGTTATCGAAGGTAGAGTTGAATTTTCCTTTCCAGGCCAGGCGGCTGTCTCGCTAGTACTGTAGTGAAAGTGCAAATTAAATGAATCGATAGCTCATGGCTGCACCGTGAGTATGATGCAATAAAACTCGATATGTCAATGTCTCTGCGGCAGCACTGAACTTATGAGTCACGTACAGGGGGGGCCGTAGCCCAGCGGTAGCGCAGCTGCTCTGGTGTGCCGCGACCCAGGCTCGATTCCAAGTGCAGCCACATTAATTTGGGGCTGGATTGGAATCTTGGCTTGGCTCGCTTGTGCAATTAACGGCCTTGAGAGCCAACCCCCCCAAGGCGCAGTGAAGTGTACATGCCTAACAATAAATAATGTTGGTGCCGCTGTACACTCCTGTGTGAGGGTGTTCCTGCGTAACGTATCCGCGCGCTTGTATGCCTGCTCAGGGGAATCGGCGGAATGGGCAGTAATGCCTCTCGCCGGTTGTGTGCCTATGTCGCTTAAATTGCGCCAGGGTGCACACAACCCCCCTGCCTCTAATAAAAAGAATGAGTCACGTACCAAATTGAACCAGGGTTGCAGCACGATCTCCTGCGTTGCCGAGTCCTTCATTGTTTGGTTAGAAATAATTTAATGCTCACGATCTGCTCGAAAATTCAACGTGTTCTCACAAAAAATCGACAAAGCCGAAGTACTCACCACATGAGCCAGGCTTTTCAAGTTGAACAAGACGGTCACCAAGTTGGCTGAGCCGTTGTCCGGTGGCGGCCGGACGTCTTTGTTGTAGTCGGAATTTAAATTCAGCGCCGTTTTCAGGGCCTCATCCGGGGACACTGAGGCAGCCGCCGCGGCACGGCAGAGCAAGAAAACTATGAAGCTTGATAGCGGAGACTGCGGCATGCTAATGAGCTGGAGTCTGGACGCGGCTCAGACAGGTGGTTTGGGCTCATTATTTATCCAGCAGTTGCAGCCCCTCCATTCCCCCCTCTTCTCCAGTCCACTCGGGCATCCCAGGCAGAGTCTGCCTCGGTAATTATTTCTGTTTTAAAACCTCTAAAAGCGTTGACAGCTTAAGCTGAGGCCAATAAATTCCTGCCCGTTAACAACCCGATAGTGGCAATTATTATTGGATGCGAAGACAAATTGAGATAATAAAGGGATGTGAACTTAAGAGTCAAAATGGAGCCTGAAGCATTGGGTCCCGATTTCTCTACGCCAGTCCCTTCATTTGGAGCCAAATAGCTCCCGTTATGCCGAAAACCCGACCACTTTAACATTTGGGGATCTCTGTGGGGAGAAATGGGATAAATGGGGATTTCATGTGAACTTAAGGCTCTAGAATGGAGCCTGAAGCATTGGGTCCCGATTTCTCTACGCCAGTCCCTTCATTTGGAGCCAAATAGCTCCCGTTATGCCGAAAACCCGACCACTTTAACATTTGGGGATCTCTGTGGGGAGAAATGGGATAAATGGGGATTTCATGTGAACTTAAGGCTCTAGAATGGAGCCTGAAGCATTGGGTCCCGATTTCTCTACGCCAATTCCTTTATTTGGAGCCAAAGCATCGCCGTCTTTGAATGGCGGGTTGACGGAGATGCGGCCATCTTAGTCACGACGGGTAATGGACGCGAGGAGGCGTCGAGTCAGCTCGCTGTCTTTGGGGCCATGCTTTCCAGCGTCCTTCGCGATGCTGAGAACTTCGAGGAGCCGTTATCGTTGTTCATGTTGAGGCAGGTGTTAGCGATAAGGACCTGAGAGGCCTGCGAGGACCCGAGGAAGCTGTTTATGCTGCGGGCATCCGTGTCAGTGATAGCATTGTTGAGGATGGCTTCGAAGGGCGTCAAGTGGGCCGTTAGAGCCGGAGCGAGGGCAGGAACGGCAGGGCCGATGAGTAACTGGTTCAGTCACCACCGAGGATGGGGTCGAGAGTACCGTCTGCATCATGATCGGGCGGAAGGTTGCAGACGCCGTTTTTGACACTGCTGAAGGTGTTAGGACATCTTCAGGGAGCTTAATGTCCGGTATATGGATCGGGGCGACTAGCTGATCGGAGGCGAGGGATGTGATTGTCCAGCGACGGCTGTCTGGGGCCTGGAGGTCGAAACTGACGAGGTCCGCAGTAATCTAACGCGGAAGTACGAGTACGAGTGTAAGGTGGAGGTGGCTATCGTGAGTCTCTTAGCGGCTTTGAGACCAAGGTTGTGGGCAACAGTGCCGTCGAGATGCGAGTATCGAGAATCGAGAAAATTGTGCAGTCGACGGAGCGGCCATCTTTCGGGTTGACGGCCTTCGCCCGGAAAGTAGCCATGGTGGTCGGCACGAGACCTCCGTCGGCTGCGGCAGAGACTTGGGAGTTGGCTTTTTCTTTGGAGTCGGCGTCAGCCCGAATTAACGTGGGCACTTTGGCCTGTGTTAGGCGAGCGATGGCTGAAGCGAGCGCTGTCAAAGATGGCCCCCTGCAGCGAGGTGTGATGTGGGGCGTCGCACGCACGACAGTTTCGGGTGTCGCGGCAGTGCCTGGTGTGGTGTCGGCGAAGGCATTGTCGCAAAGGTTCTTGTTCAGAACTATTTTAAGCCGGTCATCGGGCTTGCGGATGTTGCAGCAAGACATGGTGGCATGGTCGGAAGTGTCGCAATAGAGGCATGGGCGGCTGGGCTTCTGCTGCTGCTGGTTGGCGGTGGAAGCGAAGCATTCGGAGGGACGAGGCGAGGGGTTAGCGCCCGTGCGAGAAGTGGTGGACCTGGAGCTGTGCCATAGTGGGCATGAGAGGCTGCCCGTTTGCAGCACGGCGGTTGCGGATCTCGTTCTGGAGCTTGTTCGGGAGGCGGCTCCATAGGGCTTAGACGTGGCTGTCGAGGGTGCAGTGAGCTCGCTAAGGCCGAGAAGTTGGCTGATAGCAAGTCGGAGGGCGTTGGTGAAGGTTTCAAACTCGTCTACGTCAAAAGCGAAGCTGCATAATAGCGCGAGGCGTTGGAAGCAGGCGTTCTTCTGCTCCTGGGCGTCGGCGCAGTTAGCCTGGAGAACGCGGCAGGCCTCAGCGTAAGCGATGGGTTGGCAGGCATCGAGGGCGCCCAGCTTTCTGAGGGCGGAGCCGAATAGGAGACCGCGGAGTGGTTCGAACTTGTCGACGTTGAGACGGGATTGGTCGAGGCGGTAGAGGAAGGCGTCCCAGAACCCAGGGAATGCGGCAGGGTCGATGCCGTCGAATGTCGGGAGACGAACTTTCTGGAGGACATTGGAGCGGATGAGAGCGGCCGGATCACAATCACTCGTAGCGGACGACGACGCTGATGTCGTGCCAGGATAAATATAGCGGCGAGCTGTTCTATAAGCAACTGATTCTGCTGCATCATCGCAGTCGTGGAGGTGAGGAGGGCGTTAACGTCGATGACAGGTGCAGCAGGTGATGAGACAGTGTTCAGGGATGAAAAGGGAGGATCCATACTCGGGGGCAGCTGAAGTTGCAGTGGGTGGGCCGCTGGGTTCGATGTGCGGCTGCCCCGCGGCAGGGGCCACTTCAGAGGCCGCTTCAGCAGAGGCTGTGGTGTGGTCGTCCTGGAATTGATGGATCTGGTCGCCAGATGGGTCAGTCGTTCATCGCGTGATGACCATGCTAACGCTCAGGTAATCTGTTCACCTCGTCATTTAAAGATTTGAAGCTCCTAGAGTCTTAAGTTCACATGAAATCACCATTTATCCCATTTCTCCCCACAGAGATCCCCAAATGTTAAAGTGGTCGGGTTTTCGGCATAACGGGAGCTATTTGGCTCCAAATGAAGGGACTGGCGTAGTGAAATCGGGACCCAATGCTTCAGGCTCCATTTTGACTCTTAAGTTCACATCCCTTTATAAAAAGAGTTCAGACTATTTATTGAATTTCTGACAAATAGAGTTTGCAGGTAGTTAGGCTGCGGAGAAGCTAAGTAGGTTTTATTACCTCTACGTTGCTCAAAGCCCATTTGCGTAATTGACAAAATAGTTACGGACCACTAATTGCACAGAGGGTTGCTCACTCGCATTAGGTTTTGTTGTGGAGTGCGTATTAAAAATTAAAGCATTTTGATGGGGCAGCTGGAGGCCTATGGCTGCCACAAAAAGTATGAGAAGTATGTCACCAAAGATATATTATTAGCTAAACTCAAGAAACTATTTTTAACTGTCAGACAGACACGCTACTCATAGCAGAATCTCTTGATTTTTAAGTTTATTAAGCATCTAATTTTACACGTGCGACCTTTTTCTACTCCAGTTTTATCAGACACTGCATTTTAGAAACCCAGACGTCCCTTGGCCGGCTACTTCTCTCTGCCAGTGATGCAGACGGTCTGGGAGTTCGCTGCCTCCCCAGGATCGCCAGCGTCAGCGCCAAAGCCAGCGTCAGGCCGAAAAAGATCGCGAAAAAGCAGCGTTCAGCAGTGGCCACGACAGCGCTCCAGCTGTTGACATCAGTGGCCCGGCAACGCGAAGGCTGCTCCAACTGCGAGTCGAAGTTGACGGTTCGTCGCGACGAGATATCGCTCATTTCTTTGCTGTCAGCATCACTGACCTGTGGGACCGTGACATATGAGCGTATTTGATTTTGCTTCTCCTGATAGAGCGGCACTAGCAGTAAACGAACACTTACTCCGATGGAGCTTCGTTGCGCGACACTGTCAAAAGTTTGACTTCCGGACGGCTCTCGACGAAATCGGCGCCCGCAGACGAATCCATTGAGAAACATATATGATTGTATATGATATGATTGTATTGACAATCTAATGTCAGCATAAAATACCAATCGAGAAGAACCTGAGCACAAAACCTTCATAGCAACGCGGAGCTCAACATATTCGTATTGCACATCTACTGACTTGGCTGTGCTGACGTTGACAATGCAGAAATCATTGTTCCTATCCAGGTAGGTTGTCAGCGAGTCCGCTGATTTTGTTGGACGAATGAACAGCTTAACGGTGTCATTTGAGTGCACCACTGAGGACACGAGCTGTCGACAGCTCTGCGTGTCGTAGGGAAAGCTAGCCATATTCATTGCGCACTTGGACTGGGTCAGAAACTCCGCAGTGTGTGACACCCAGCCGTTGTTTTCGACAACTAGAACAATGTTGTCGCTGGAGGTCCGTCGGAACTCCAAACTAGAGGAGCATTTATTCCAATTTTCTCTAATTACCCAGAATTGTTGAGTTTACCTTGGCCACTTTATGTGTACGTCTGCTGCAACTTCGGGGTGGGAAAGTTTAACAGAAACTTATTAATTGCAAATTAGTCATACCAAATTAAACCAGACTTGCAGAGTCATCTCCCCTGTCGCTGAGTTCTGTGGGCAGTAAAATCGGTCATCAATGGTCTTGGATACAATTTTGTTGTGTCTTACAGACAGTCGCGCGATCATTTGCGGTCCGTACAGAAAAATTGGCCTGCAGGAGCCTGTCGTGCGATTCACAGCATCCAAGGCGCAGAGTGTGCTATGCATGCTTGCCAATGAGTAAATCGGGGCTGATGTACCCCATGGGGTGTGCCTTGATTTTTGGCTGTAACTACAGGTAGCTATAACCAATTATGCCGATGAAGGACGATTAAAAACGATCAGTCTCACCACTCTGGCGAGGCTGTTCAGGTTAAAGAAAACGCCGATTTGATTCGCTGAGCCAGCATCGGGCGGAGGACGCGCGTCCTTGTTGTAGCTGGTCTTCAAGCCCAGTGCCAATGACAGAGCTTCGTCAGGCGAGGTCTCAGCGGCAGTGAAGGATACAAAGTACAGAATGGCAACGATGAAGCCTTGGGGAGTCTGGTATGACATTGTTTTCAGTCTGACTGAGCTGCTACGAGCGTATGTTTGTGTAGACACTCTGGGTTTAACGTCACTCGTTCTATGCATCTTTCCTGTCAACTTAGACCCGATCGTGATAGGCTTTTCCCGTCGATGTTGCAAGGTTAAGAGCACTAGTAGCCAATTGGGTCTCAATTAAATTAAGATCAATTCTAGCAGAAACAAATCAATTTAACGCGCTGAGCGAGAATTAGCCAGGAGTGAAAGACAATGGCTGGGACTCTATTTTATTCACGGCTCTGCTTATCGTATAGTGCTCACGCGAGAAACCTGACCCACGTATCGATCAAGCCAACTATTGGCGTGAGGCCAACATAACTGCATGTATGAAAAGAGAAACTGTTTTCCAGGCTTTTGAGTGTTCAAATATTGATCTTCTCTCTCTGCTCCTATCACATAGAGTGTCCATCTAACATGTTTAGCAAGTCCATTTCCATGGTTACGCTCTACTCTATGCTCTCGGCTTCAGTAGAAAGAACAAAGTGTGCAAAACCACACGTCTACTACTAACTGCGACTTCAACAGTCTTTTGAAAATCATACTTTAGAGCTTTTCACTGATAAGAATATCTGATGCGGTAATCTGTCTGAAAAATGAGCAGAATGTTTAGCCAAGACATTTTCAAAGCTGTCGAGTCAAAAAGTGGCTTTTTTATTCCCGGAGCCGGACTTATTATTTAGGCAGAAACTATTACCATTCAATCAACATCCTTGATTGAATTCGACAGTAACCCTGGACTCAGAGGACAGTCAACAAACTATTTGTTAGCAAGAACCATAGTTTCTTAATTATTCTTGCCCACGATGCAGCTGGTCTTGGAGTTCATGGCATCCAGAATCGCAATCGCCAGCGCTAGCGACATTGTCAACGAGAAGAAGAAGGCAAAAAAGCAGCGGTCAGCGGCGGTCACAACGGCGCTCCAGTCACTTTTGAAACTTGGGGGTTGCATCGTTGTTTCAGATTCGGCTTTTCCTAACCGAGAGATGACGCGAAGTTCTGTTCCGTCGGAGGACGTGTTCTAGAGTTGGAATGAAATATGTGAATGCATGCACCTGTGCAAAAGCTAATCAACAATCCACAGTAAATGATTGTTGGTCACGCACTTCAGCAGCAGTTGGCTCGATCACCACATTGGAATTTCGTGCCGACGGAGATTCTCGACGAGACGGATGGCCGCAGAAGAGCCTATTGAGAAACAGCAGCCGAGTGAGACTGCCGGGGACTCGAGCGTTCTCAGAAAACTGCTCAAAGTGGCAGCTCAGAACGAAGGCATTGGCAACCAGGTTAGCCATGGTCAGAAGCACCGCGAGGCTGAAGTACCAGGCTGCAATGTTGCAAGCAATTTCTTCTAATAGCAACACACTTTCTGCTGCTGTTCTTTAAGAAGATTTAGACTGCAACTAGCAATTTCGTCTGCCCCCCCCCCGTTGGGGAGGCAACAAAGGAAAGAATCTTTTTTTGAATAAACTACGTGTGGCTTTTAACCTTGTACAGTCACTATTGTCAATCTTTTAAGGAAAATGATGTTAGAACCAAAAAAGCATCCGCCCTGAATATCTAGCCTAAAAGATCAGATCCCCTATGGGCTTTGGCTCAAAGCATCTGAACACATGAGCCACAGAATTTCAGCAATTCCCCCCATGAACCGTGGCATTTCATCGATTCTCCATGAGCCCAAGAATTCCTGCAGTTCCCTATGAGCCTTTGAAATCTTAGCAACTGCCCTATGAGCCCTCCATGAGCCCCATGACACTTGACACATTTCTACTGCGGCAAAACGAAGAACTCACTTAGAAGAGGCACCGAGTCTCCCTGTGTTGGCGTGAAGTTTCCAGTCAGCTGCAGAAACACGCACATGGACAGCACGATGGTGATGCTCAGGGACAATCTCTCTCCACATTCCGGTGGGAGACAGAAGGCCAGAGTTGAGATGGCGAGCAGTAGGAAGCTGGGCAGAATTAGGTTCATCATGTAGAACGTAGTTTTCCGCTGTCAATAATTTTCGGGAGTTAAGAATGAATGCAAAATTATTCTCATTAAAATTTTAACCTTGAGCTAGATATGGAAAATTCTGGAATTCTCAGTAAGTCCTACATTATGTGACATCTTTTCGCTAGCCCACAGATGCTCTAGTACAGTGCTATGCTATCTAAATATCTGCATGCATGATCACTCCATCAGCCTCTTGTTATGCATCAAAGAAATCCATCACAAAGACATCCATCACAGAGACATCCATCACAAAGGCATCCATGCATCAAAGAAATCCATCACAAAGGCATCCATGCATCAAAGACATCCATCACAAAGACATCCATCACAGAGACATCCATCACAAAGACATCCATCACAAAGACATCCATCACAAAGACATCCATCACAAAGACATCCATCACAAGGACATCCATCACAAGGACATCCATCACAGAGACATCCATCACAGAGACATCCATCACAAAGACATCCATCACAAAGACATCCATCACAAAGACATCCACCATTAAAGACATCTATCACCAACGGACCGCATCAAACAAGCATTCATGGGCAAATGTAACCTCTAACTGGGACCGAACCTTGATATCAACACGGAGCTCCACAAAATCGTAGATCACGTCAATGGACTTAGCAGTACTGACATTCACAATGCAGAAGTCGATATTTTTGACCAGAAAGTCCGTCAGCGAGTCCCCGGGTTTCGATTCCCTAATGCGCAACGCGATTGTCTCGTTCGTGTGCACCACCGAGGACACCCGCTGGTGACAGCTCTGCGTGTCGTAAGGAAACTCAGCCATATTCATTTCGCACTTGGAATGGGTGAGCAGCTCCGATGTGTACTGCACCAGGCCGTCGCTTTTGACAACCAACACGATCTTTTCGCTGGATGTTCGACGCAGGTCCAGACTAGAATGCATTGTTCATTACGATGCTAATGAGCTTAAGAAAGTCCTTTCTGATTATTTGTGTTTGTGTGTGTGTGTGTGTGTGTGTGTGTGTGTGTGTGTGGCGACCCTCCCATTTCCTTGGACTGAATAGCCGTACGCGCCTTCAGATAGCAATGACTGAAAATAGCTGAGCAGTCAGTTGCACATCTGCCTATTGTGGCAGGTGTAATCAATTATACTATATATTATATATCTTATATTTAGGAAGCATAGAAAATAAAAGATATCGTAAAATGACAAAAAAATGAAAACGTAAATAAGCGTGTAAAGACGCGGTCGGAAGATTGAGAGAGGCTAGGGGTGAGTCTTGACCTAAACTACATTTAAGTGCTTCTAATTATCTCATACTCAACTCAAAGTTTATACTCAAATGTACTGAGTGGCCTATCCAGGTACTATAGTGTCTGTGATCTACAAGTGACTTCTCTACCTTTATCAGTGCCATCAATCGTTCGTACGGACGAACTTACAGGTCATAAAAGGCCACGTCGGGTTGCCAGAGCAGGTCGGCTGGCACGAAAATGGAGCTCACGTTGTCAAAGCTGGAGTTGAATTTTCCTTTCCAGGCCAAGCGGCTGTCAAACCAGTACTGCAGGGAATAGTGTTGGCACGTACGAGTACGTAAACAAGCTTCCGTGATGCCATGCAAACCCATTGAATTGTCTTTCATGAGATATTTATTCGAAAAAATCGATAGTTTTTACATACGCTGGAAGCGCTAATGCACTTACCCAAGTATCGTCTCTTAGTTAGAAGGTTGTTGCTATCTATGAGTGTCTTAACTCTTGTATTTGTTACTTTTTAACTCTTATCATGCAGATTCGGATATTGTGGAAAACTGGGAAGGAAAAAAGCGTAAATACTTGACAGTTGCAGATAGGCGTCCATCCAAAGCCTCGTTGTTTCTTTAAAAATGCTAGTTGCTTGAGACATTTGTGTGTTGGTAAATTTTACTGCTGTGAGCTTTAATACACTTAACCTATGAAATGGTCGCGTATCATCCGACGTAGATGAAATCTTTATAAGTTTAGTTTTTTAGTTAGAGGCAGGGACTCGGGGCTGTGTGCACCCTGGCGCACTTCAGGTGAACATTGTCACACAACCGGCGAGAGGCATTACTGCCCATTCCGCCGACTCCTCTGAGCAGGCACACAACAAGGACCACTGTAGCACCCCCTAAAATTACGCAATCTTTGAATTTTTCGTCCTGTACACTACAGTGATCCTTGGCACACAAGCGCGCGGATACGTTCGCATTCATACGCACAGGAATCGAGCCTGGGCCGCTGGCACATAAGAGCACCGCGCTAGACCCACTAGGCTACGGCCCCCAAATCTTAATAAGACATTTTTCGACTTTATTACGAGATTGCTGCGCATCGAATAACAAGAAGTCTCACCAGGCTGAACCAGACCTGCAGCATGATCTCCTGCGCTGCCGAGTCCTGCGGGTTGGAAAGATCCAAGCTAGACTGCATGCTCAGAGCAATGATATCGGCTCACAAACACATTAAAATTGGAGGCTCACCACTCGAACCAAATTATTCAGGTTGAAAAAGACGGTCACCAAGTTTGCCGAACCGTTGTCAGGTGGCGGCCTGGCGTCCTTGTTGTAGGCGGATTTCAGTTTCAGCGCCAATTCCAAGGCCTCGTCTGGAGAAGCCGAGGCAGCCGCTGCCGCTGCGGCACGGCAGAGCAAGAGAGCGATGAAGCTTGATAGTGCAGCCCACAGCATGCTAGTGAGTCACAGTTCGCTATATTCTGTTCAGTTCTGGCTGGCAGCCAAGGTGTTGGAGAAACTATTTCGTGAATAACTATCTGCTTCAAGGATGCGGCCCACTTACACTGTCTGAAGGGATCTCATTGGGTCTCTCTTTGCTGTCACTCCTGCTTGCCTTCTTCAAACAATGTGACTATAGCCGTTAAAGTACGGATGCTACTTGAGAAACAAGGCCAAAAAGAGGCTGGAATCAACACAAATTGTCTGTCAGACCTTTCTTTGCAAGGTCACGAGCGAGATAAACCTGAATTACAATGCTCTCAACAACAACAACTATAATAACAAAATACGTTGTCAGCCAGTAAAGTGTGGGACAATGTCACAGGTCGCGTTTCAGGGCCTGGGCGTGAACGTAGGCCGCACCGCCGGCAGTGTCCGGGGCGCCGGCATCAGACAGCAGGCAGTCAACAAAGCGCCGAGTGCGCACCTGTCCCCGCCGATAGTAGGGTGTCTGCAGCGTCAGCAGCAGCACCTCCTGCACCGGCTGTGGGTAGCACGTCTCGGCTCGGATGATGGCCTGCCAGCTGGAGTCGCCGATGGCGCAACAGTTCGCTGGGACGGAACAGGTCGGTGCGGTGATAGAGTGCCGCATTGGTCTCGGCGTTGTACAACAGGACGGTCTCGATCACCGCCTGGAACAACGCCACCCTCAGGCGGTCAGGCAACGCGCCGCCGCTGCCAAACGATCTGAGGCTGCCGCCGGAGATGCCGTTGCCGTCAGAGGAGAGTTTTAATGCAATCAACAACCACAGTTGCTCTTGGCATATATTTACACTGTGCAAGTACAAATTTTGCTTGGCGGATAGTGTTCCAGACATCAAGATTGTCTTGAGATCAAGATTAGCCACATTTTCAAGCACTCTCTTAGACTTAGACTTAGGATATGGGAGATAAAAAGATATTATTTGCCTGGAAGCCGAAGGTCCATGAGCCGCGTAGATCTCAACTCTAGGCCTATCGATTGATGGAGCGCTCCGATATTTGGTCGAAATGCTGACGAAGGGCTTCGACAGGGCTTCAATCGTATTTATTTCCCATTTATTTACTGACAATGTCAGTGAGCCTGTCTGCTACAAGCGGTATTTGCCTAGTTCTCTACAGCCTCCGTTTCTCAAGGACGATAGCAAACAGCGAGGCTTTAACAAGTCTGATACGGCTCTATAGAAATATGAATTGTAACTTTTTTAACATTAAAGTGTGTCCCTACCTATGCATTCTCACCTGATTTCTTCGGCTACGTTTGTCGAAAGACTCAAATTTTGTATTTGCTCTTGAACAACATGTATGAGTTTCTGAACACGACAAAGAAGAACTTTTCCGTTGTACCAGCAACTATGACCCTCTCGTTGCCATGACAACTGATGCAAAAGGAGTTTTTTCCTCAGCTGCCTTCAATCGTACAATTTCACTGGATAGCTGCTCTGTCTTCAAAATAATCAGACGCAGAGAGAGGAGTGGTAAATTCAAGCAATTCATTCCGTGGTGGGCTTCGGTACATTCGTACATTTGCGTACATTCTGGGTACATTTCATCTTGCACTGGTACTTGAATTTGTAGTTAGGCTCGAGCTAGGAATAGGAATCTAGTAAAACAACTGGGAACATTTTGTCCTTAAATTGATTCATTGGTAGATGTATGTTTGGAAGATTTTCAAACTGTTCAACCAAGGTATTAGGAACAATACAGATAAAGTTAATGGGATTACGGAGGCAGTGGAAATTCTGTCCTGAATGCCCTTTCATGACAACTACTGTCCACTCAGTTAAACTAAATAAATCAGTTCAGTCAATTTCCGTCCAGGTCCGACATAAAGCTACTTTCAGATTTGCCTTGATACTCGTCCAAACCATGAGCATTTTCCGGACCGACTCGTCGGGGGAATTGGAAGCATTGTGAGGGCTGGTTGCTAACCGGAAGTTAACAATGAATGAATACATTAAAAAATGTTTCCGGCGGTGCCAAATGTCCCTTTGCGACGAACCAACAACCGAAATGCCTACATTTAGCTGTTCAAACTTATGATGTTGTATCCTTCCTTGTCAGTTTGAGTAGGTCGCTACCTACATTGCGATCATCCCTAACCCCCAGCCCGCCCCTGACACCAAATTTAGCATGTCTAGCCCTCAGAAATACACATTTTTTTCCTCTTTTTTAAAACTAATTTCTCACCCAAGCAACCGATTTATACTTTCGTGTTGCTGGCCAGCGAAATCAAATAAAGTAGCTTAGAGCTCAAAGACGCTCGGGTCGAACCAAAAATGAAGGTTGTCTCCGTTACTACTGCAGGACACTCGTAAGCTCGTAAGCAGGGGACGACCGCGGCGCTCTGATGTGCCAGCGGCCCATTCTCGATTCCAAGTGCAGTCACATTCATTTGGGGCTAAATTGGAATCTCGGCTTGGCTCTGCACGTGCAATTAACCGGCCTTGAGGGCCAACCTCTAAGGCACAATGAAGTGTACATGCCTAACGATAATAAAGTCAGGGCCGCTGTAAACTCCTGTGTGAGTGTGTGCCTGTGCGTATGACTGCGTAGGTATTCGCGCTTGTGTGCCTGCTCAGGGGAGTCGGCGGAATGGGCAGCAATGCCTCACGCCGGTTGTGTGACAATGTCGCTTAAAGTGCGCCAGGGTGCACACAGCCCCCTGCATCTAATAAAAATAGCTCGAAAGCATCTTTACACTATAACCTTTTCTATACGCTCATAGGCAATGTACGAATCTTCTTTATATTCGTAATCAGGTTCGCCAGTGATTTCTGAATTTCTCTCCTGCACTGCAAAACGAAGACAAACTTATAGATCAAACTTAAATATTCATTCCATCAGTCAGTCATTAGTTTCTCTATTGTCTCGTCGGAGAAGTTGCCCCACGTCAGTCACCAGTGATGCAGTTCACCTTGGAGTTCCTGGTCTCGATTATCACCAGAGTCACGATGATGGCCGTGGTCAAGAAAAAATACAGCAGAAAGAAAACAGTGTCCGTGACTGAGACTACAACATCCCAATCGTTGTCATGACAATGCAGGAAAGCCGAGTCGAGCCTTCTGGGAGCGGCATCCGGCAATGGCGAGTCCTTGCCTTCAGCTGACTCGCCCGGAGGTTTCTGACAGCCCTCCGCTCTGCCATCCAGAGCGTTGACGGCCTTTCTGGTGCGCTGAAAATCAGTAAAGAGGACTGAGGCATCAACTCGTCTGAAAAGTACATGTACTTGAAACGAAATTGTTTGGTTAACTAGCGTGAGATTGCTCAAACAAAACGATTGAAGCCTGAGTTGGGCCGTCTGGCTTTATTTACCATGTCGGGTTTTCACTGTTTCGGGTGATCCTAGTGCATGCAACAATACTACACCTTTTCACGTTCAATTTTGAACAAAGTCCAGTTCTAAAAAAACTAGCGGAAATTCAATTCAGACAATTCAGACTGGGGCAACAAACCCCAGTTCAAAACATTCTGCTACGGAAGCGAGGTTTAGCCATAGACAAAATTGTCCCCAGTCTGAATTGTCTGAATTGAATTTCCGCTAGTTTTTTTAGAACTGGACTTTGTTCAAAATTGAACGTGAAAAGGTGTAGTCTACCTCTTTAAATACGTGCGTAATTATGATTCTAGGTTTAAAAAATGGCTATAAGCCTTTCTAACTCTCATTTTGTCATGTGATTGTGCAAAGATACTGCTTTTAGTTGGAAATCTATTTAACGGCTGCTCAAAGTTCAATTTCAAACTCCAAACAAAAAGGTCTGGGATTTGTTAAGTAGCTGGGCCATTTAATATAAAGTTTTCGTGAACACGGAAAACAAGTTTTGGTATTTGAAAGGATTTGAAAGGTTTTATAGAGGATTTGGAGACGATTTGAAAGATAAGATTCAAGTCATGGGATTTCGGCTGATGGATTTCAGGGAATGGAATTCTGGCGATGGGATTGCCACCCCCTTTCTCCTCCAGAGGAGGAGTTCCACTGGAACAATTAACTAGCATAGACAAATTAAGTCGCTTTATTGGCCTTTGATGCGAAAAAAATCATCTTTTTCCGTTTCTACGTACCCAAAAGTCCAGGTAACTATAAAAGCACACACGTGAGACATCGTGCGCATTGTTCCATCAAAGAGTAGATTTCTAACAACATCAAATCTACTATATATACTGCTAGCCAGTGCACATGCGGGCACCCTCTTGGAACTAAAGTTCCTACGCAAAATAAAATTTCACTTTTGACATTTTCATAGGCCTAGAGCAAACGCATGCAGTGCGCTATAAGGAGATTTTGCACATATCAGATAGCTAGCTTGAAAAAACCCGACAATGTCCCAGGGATCGGGTAGCATTTGAGCTATTCCCCATGAACTTTTGACATCCGTGCTATTCCAACAGCAATGCTTAGCAATTGCTGGGCCAGAGTGCGTCGCCGCTCACCGAATCGATGCCAAACAGCCGCCTGCGACGGGCCACGAACCGGTTGAGGAACAGCAGGCGGATCAGCCAGTTGGAAACCCGGGGCTGCGTCAGCCGGCGGTAGTGGCAGTTCAACACGAACGCATTCGCTAGAACATTGACCATCGTCATGCCGACTGCTAGGCTGCAGTAGTAGGCTGGCGGCAAAGGAAATTCGGTGTTCGGTAATGTTTCCTGGCATTGAGTTTGGGGCACTACCTTTGAGATTATTGCTTAGCTGCCATTAGCTGTTAGTTAGCCATACAGCAGAGGTCAAGGGGAAGTTAGCCACTCAGAAGGTAGAGAAGCAGAAGGTAGCTGTGCCTGTGAACGAAGTACTTATTCTCTGGCAAAACAGGTCTCAGGTTAATTAAGTGCTCGCGGCGATGGGCTCGAGTGAGGGGAGTAAATAGTATGGGGGTGCTCAGCTGGTCAAGTTCCCAAAAAACACCTGCCTTCGGCGCTTAAACATTACTGCCAAAAAGGACTCTTGGCTCAGGGTAAAATTTTATTCTGATGCAAAATTACATTCGGGTGACAGTGAGCAGAGATGCTAAATGAAAAAGTGCTGAAGCTGCACTCACTGAGTAGAGGCACGGAATTGCTTTGAGCAGGTATGTAGTTGCTAGTGAGCTGCAGGAACACGCACATGGACAGCACGATGGTGACGCTGAACGAGATTCGCTCGCCGCAGTCTGGCGGCAGGCAGAAGGCCAGAGTTGAGATGGCGAGCAGGAGGATGCTGGGCAAGATGAGGTTCATCACGTAGAAAGTGGTTCGACGCTGAAATACACAGTAAGCATTTTTCTGTAGCGTTACCATCAGTGGCTTTTAAATTTCAGGAGTTTTCAGGAGATTTTATTGAAATCCGATCGCTTTGCTGCTAGATTTCGTGCTTTTACTGTCATTTTACTCTTTTTGGCTTTTGACTAATTGAGGTGCATTCGTTACTTCGTTAGCGGGGCTTTTTGAACATTTCTGCCGTATCAAGGCGATATGACGGTTGACCCACAGCCAGCCAGGACACAAAACCTTGAGAACGCATACGGATAGCAACACAAAATTTGTGTGACCGCTCACGGAACCGAATCCAGACAGGTACTTTTCGCGAGAGAGTCAAACGCGTTGCAGTTCTGCCCTTTGATTCGTGGCTTAGATAATACTTTTATTCCCTTGCCAATATTCTCAGCCAGTTGGGCACTGAACAGATAGTTAGCTTTCTTTTTCATAGTTGAACTCACCTTGATCTTTATAGTAAAGTCGATCTTGTCGTACTCAACATCGACCGTCTGTTTCGCTGTCACATTCAGAATGCAGAAGTCGGTATTCTTAGCCTAATAGGTAGTTATAGTATCCCTCTCGCTCTGAATTTCCAACTTGAGCCTGATTGTCTCCGTTGTCTGGACTGCCGAGCCCACCTGCTGAGTGCAGGTCTGCGTGTCGTAGGGAAACCCGGCCATGTCCATCTCGCACTTGGACAGAGTGAGAACCTCGATTGAGTACTGCACCATGCCATTGTTTTTCAGAACAAGAACTACTCGCTCACTTGATGTTCGCTTGAAATCCAATCTAGAATGCGAATGAAGCTTTAAATTTCGGACAAGGACAACTCGTAAAATGAGTAGTAGCATTTCAAAATGCATTGAAAAAGTTTCATATCCAAAAATTGGAAAATGTTAAATCAAGCGACTTCAGGTGATGATAATTTTATAATTTAAAAGTGTTCCAAGTACATCCTTCTGAATGCACTGCCCGTGGGCCTTGGAAATTTGTTTAAAAATGATGAAGTCAGCAGGTTCCTCGTAAAGTTTCTCTAAAGAATGATGCAGAAGGGTCTCACAGATCGAAGAAGCCGACATCGGACTGCCAGATCAGGTCTGCCGGCACGAATATCGAGCTCACATTGTCGAAAGTTGAGTTGAATTTTCCCAACCAGGCCAGCCGAGGGTCCGTCCACTCCTGCCGGGGTTTGGGGCGAAGATCTTTGCGCTCGATCAAATCTTCATGAGGGAATTGTAGAGCCTACCCAACTAAGTCTATTGGATGAAGACTCACCAAGTTGAACCACATCTGGAGCATAATTTCTTGAGCAGCGGAATCCTGAAAAGCATGAAAAGAATTTGCGATGAATATGAATGACTTGTGTGTCAATGACCTTTGGATCCCAAGTAGGACCCCAAACTCCAGCGAAAATCCAGAAAAGAAGGAGAATATTGGATTTTGATTGCTAAAAAACTAAGAAAATCTTTATTAAAAATCTAAAAATCTGGTTTACGTAAGATCCTTATTCAGGCAAGAGTTTCAGAAGTTCGATTACGAGCGTACCACTTTAACCAGCCTGTTCAGGTTGAATGACACATCAATGAGGTTGGCATTGTCCAGGTCTGGCTCCGGGCGAACCTCTCGATTGTAGATGGACTTGAGACCCATTGCTTTTAGAAGAGCCTCATCAGCAGAGATTGCTTGGACAAGACTATTCAGTGCCAGGCAGCAGACGGCGAGGCCCAGCAGCAGAGTGCAGTTCATGACTGAGTTCAGCTCTGTGCTTGCAATCCTGTGACTCAACCTGTGATGAACAGAACTCCAAGCTTTAATAGAAAAATCCGACAACAGCCTTGAGCTGCTATAGGCTAGAAAATGTTCTTCTCTCTGTTCTGTTCGGGTGGTCAGGAAATGAGTTAAATGGATTCGCCTCCAATGAAGTGGCAGAGAAAGCGCAAGTGCTGCTTTACCAGGTAGAGAACTGCTTGAACAAAGCTTCCCGTAATCCAATCATGCGCTCACCTAGTCAATTTGCGAAGCGGATTCGAAGCGACTAAAGGCTACTAACTTTAAGTAGTATAAGTTGTTGAAGAGTAACCAAATTTTGGTTGACAAAACACCAACAAAGAACAGGGCTAGTTTTGAAGTCCTACCCAAATTTCCGTGTCCTGCATGCATGTACCTAAAGTCCAACCCTATCCCTAATGCTTTGCCAAAAACTAATAAAGAATACCTAGATAATCTTCGCCAAAGCACACACATCAGCACATCAAAATAACAATAGCATGTACTATCAGACAGACCCTCATACAATTGCTTCACAATCATGCACCCTGTTGAACTCGTCGCTGAATTCCCAAACATGCTCAATGGGGTTCAAGCCTGGACTGACTTGAATGACCTGTTGAAATGTGCGAATTGCGCTGAGCAACGCCCCAGTTCCCATATGCCGCACTTGCGTTGGCGACTGGCAGCGGCAGCCGATGTTGCCAAGTGTGTTTGTCTAACGAACAGCTGGAAAAATTCTCTCTTGAGCAGGAAGGCCGAGTTAGAAACGGTTTCTTAGCTTCCTCGCCAGCCTGACTGCAACCGAAGTCCCATGAAATCTCTCGGCTTTACAGAACTGCACTTATTGGTAGTTCTTCATATTGTGAATTTCTGCGAAGCCAGAAAGCCAGAGAGTTTTCTTGCCGCAACTCTTTTTCGCGGAATGGCGATGCAAGTAACCACTTCAACAGTAGTATATGCCTATTGCTTAAACCACTTTAAAAGTAATTCCATGAAAACTTTCCTCGTAGGTACCTTTTTTCTATCAATTTCACATCAAACAACATCGTCGCAGCTAGTCTAACATCCCGAAGCAATGTGGGACAAAATAGCGAGAGAATACATTATGGAGAAAGAGTCTGGCAGAGAAGGAAAGAAGTCTAATGTAGGAAGCCGCAATATGCGATGAGGAATAAAGCTTATTTGAAAATTAGTTGGTTGCTAAGGACGAAAAACTTCGTTGCTGAGAGCGTACAGCTGTCCACGACCCTGTCATTGCCAAAATGAGCATCCTAAAGGAAAACAAGCAAACCATGGCCCCCTTTAAGTAGAGTCTTTGACGTCTTTCTCTATGGCGTGGTTACACGAGTGAGTTTAGCCAATGCAAGCTGCTTCTTTAATTTGACGTTGTCGAACAGGACTTCCTGCCTTTTGGAGGCTGAGCGCATGCAGGTTGCTATGGGAGCACGCCATACCGGTAGAACACTGCTTCTAATGTCTCCCTTAGTTGAACTTTCTGCTGGCTGGTTCGTGGCAAAGAAATCGGTTCTGCTTTTTAAGCAAACACGACGTGCAAACACAGGACATTATGAAAGCGTCTCCATTCCACTCAGGTCTCTATGGTAAGATTCTTGAAATTAAAATATCAGATGTTCACCGCGAACCTCTTAGACGTGTTTTACTAACCAAGTGAATTTTGCCACCAAGGCTGAAACTCTCTTTGAAAAAATAAATTTCTATTCATACATTCGTTGGGATAAATCAATGATTTCACAAGGAAAACAGCCATACTCTCTCTTCTTTGCTACGAGCTACATCATGAGACTGCAGTGTAAATTTTGCTATGAATTCTGCATGCACGGATCACCTGCAGTGCTTTTATTTTGCAGAAACCTTAAACGGAATTATTAATGATGTTGACAGTATGGAGCAGGGAAGGACTTGGCTACTTGTGCGTATGTATGAAGAAATCATGGACTTCTCTAGCTAGCATCTGACTGCTGCTCAGAAATCAAGATGCATTCCACCGATGCTCACTCCCTTTGTCTCGTGTCGTAGCTTTGCCTCCGGGAGCACAAGGAAAACGCCCCATCGGGCCACAGTGTTTGCCATTTTCGCACAAGGAAACGAAGGAAGGTTTCAATATATACGCGAATTTGAATTGGTGCATTTCGTGGCAAGGATGACTTGATTCCGGGCTTTGCGCTTGGGGTTTTCAAACAGATATCTATGGTCAAACTGGGTGCATAAGCTTATGATAGAAGTCGGTTCCGCCTACTTGATCTATGTCTGTCTGTTGTCTGTCTCTGTCTGTCTGTCTGTCTGTCTGTCTGTCTGTCTGTCTGTCTGTCTGTCTGTCTGTCTGTCTCTGTCTGCTGTCTGTCTGTCTGTCTGTCTGTTCTGTCTGCTGTCTCGTCTGCCTGTCTGTCTGTCTGTCTGTCTGTCTGTCTGTCTGTCTGTCTGTCTATTGTCTGTCTGTCTGTCTGTCTGTCTGTCTGTCTGTCTGTCTGTCTGTCTGTCTGCCTGTGTCTGTCTGTCTGTCTGTCTGTCTGTCTGTCTGTCTGTCTGTCTGTCTGTTCTGTCTGCTGTGTCTGTGTCTGTCTGTCTGTCTGTCTGTCTGTCTGTCTGTCTGTCTGTCTGTCTGTCTGTCTGTCTGTCTG
>NIVC01002239.1:0-17500 GCA_002269645.1 Macrostomum lignano | reverse complement strand
CCGGTCCCTCGCCAAAGCCGGCCTTGTATTCGGCCCAGCTGCGGTTGAAGTCCACGGAGTCGGACACTCGGTGCTGCACCGTGATCCAGCACTGGTCGGCGAAGGGCTTCGGGGTCTGCGGTGTTAAAAAAACTGTACAATGAAGTCTTCTGGCTCACTTGATTGTCAAGACAGGAAAGCGATTTCTAAATGAAGATCTGCGCCAAACTTTCTCGAGATTAAAGTTGAAACAGTCGGTAAAGGCTTCAACTCACCTAGACCTCCGTGACATTGTTCGCGCCCGAGCCGCCCAGTGACAAGCTGCGGCACTTTCGGCAGTTCGGCAGACCCAGTCGACACCGAAACTCCTTGCAGGTTCTGTCAGTCTCATTGTAGGTGACCAGGTGAGCTGCCTCGGAGGCGTCAAACAGGCAAAGTTTTATCGAGTATACAGGTGTTCGGTTTGACGTCTCCTCGTAGTCGCTGAGGTTGTCGAAACCCCTCAGCCAGGCGCGCGAGTTTTCGAGGCCGTCAGCTGCAGGCAGGCGGGCAGACAGGAACAGCAGCAGCAGCAGCAGAGAGTACAGAGCTTCCGAGTGAAGTAGCATGACTCAAGAGGTTTGGTAGTCCCTCCTTATGCTCCTTGGTAGAAAGCAAGCTCGTCTGAGCCAACCTAATGCATATTTCCTATGTGTGCGCAGTGTGATTATAAGCTTCTTTGCCAGTTAGTTTGGTTGCCACAGCAACACTCCAAGCTTTGAGTGAAAAGCAATCATTGGAATTTCTCACCTTTTCCGAACAAAGAAATCCACTTAGTGCCGCTTTGAGACGTTGCCGGCTTCTCCTAAACTCATGCACTGGCCGCTGTTCTCTCCTTCCTGAATCTTCTATTGTAAATAAGGTTCATTTTAGCATATAGATATAGAGATTTATTGGTATTTTAACTGCTGCTACACTAGAGATTCTGGGAAAAGCTTTTTGATCTTATTTATGATCTAATTCTTTCTTTGAATGTACTTTTTGTCGTACGCGTTATAAATTATGGCTGATCCCCCCCCCATAATTTAACTGCCTGTCGACAAAGAGGCTGCTTATTGAGCCAATAAACTGACCTACATGTACATGTATAATTTAGAAATATGATATGATTCTGACGTGGGGAGCTTAAGGGTAATCAACTTTCCGTATCAACTTTTATAAATATCTATTTTAGACGAACGCCGAAGTTTACTTTTTTAGATTATCTTTCAGTCTTTGATTGCTTGATTGCTATAGTATATGGAGGAGTCGCTTTGGAACTGCAGTCTATCTCGCAGCGATGCGCCCCTATCTCGTATTATAAGCATGGTTTGACCCTACAGACGAGCAAAATCTGTCAGTCATGTGATTCTCCCATATCATCTGGCGCCAACTAGATTGGCGCCTGAACAAAGGAAGGAATTAATAATGGTAATGGGGAACAAAATCGAGGAAGAAGAAAATGACATTACCACTGGCAGTAGGCAGTAAAGTACATTAGAAGGAGCTTGGGAAGGTGCATAAATTCCGTCCTCAATAATTAATATACTCAAATATGATTTAAGCAATAATCAACATGGTAAGACGTCCGTGTTCGTCACTTTGCTTTATTAGTAATTGAATTTATCATCCTGTATACAAATGTTTTATAGATTATCAATATTTTCAAAAATCAACTGATAAAGAAAAGCAAGCTTGACAGTCAAAAAGAATATAGTTTTGTTTTGATGAACTTATTATTTACGCACACATTTTTTAACGCAAAAATTCGTCCTGATTTTTAAAATTTAGAGATTATTACCGCCGTTTATAAAAAATGATTGCCAACATATTTTTTTGCAAATTTGTATTCACAGACGTCGTTAATACTCACTCAAAACAAAATATTATCGTGCGTTGCGCGACACGAAGCGTATACAAAGAGCAACTTTATAAATGATATGGGTTACTAAGTAAACAATTGCAAATCTAAATTTTGACTTCTAACCACCATGACTAAAATCTAGAGCAGAGAATGTATAAAATCGTTGTTTTGTAATTATACTAATATTAGATACTAAAATCTAGATAAGCTAGATAATTTCGATAGATAATACATAGATGGATTGCTAACTGTCCATCAAGAATAGTCTTTTTTAATTTTAATATATGTAGTGTAGTGTAGGACTACACCATGCAAACAATAACAAAATATCTAGTAATTATTTGTTGATACTTAATAAAAATTAACAGTCAAAGAACTATATGAAATCTAATTTAATGATTAGACTACAATTATGAACTAAAAATAAAAAAAGAAATGAGCAACATTTAAATTTTATATATTTTCTTAACCTTGCTTTTTTAATCATTTGATTGACATTTATTTCTTATGTGACTCAAATCAATTGTAATTTCACAATGAAGCACAAAACTATGCTATAGTTAAGTTGCTCAAATTTAAAAGAAAGCATACCAAGTTAAATTTTTAATCAATGGCAAAAATGTTTTAGAGTCATTAGCTTCTAGAAGGACTATTTAAGCTACAAAAAGTCTATAGGAAGCAACTAACAATATTAGAGTTTTTGACAATGTCCTAGTTTCTGTTTTTTTATTATTTTGACACGGAGTTTTTTTAACAAACTTAGAAAATGAGTATATTAAAGGATCATTAAGCCATTCAAGTCTTTAAAGTTCAATATGCAAAATTTAAGACTTTCCAACATTAAGAAGACAATGTATGAACTATATTTTTACAAACTTTTTTAGTTTGTTTGTTTAAAATTTGATGCCAAAATTACTTCATGCAGAAAAATAAGACATTGCTAAGTAGTAAGTTTTTTAAAGTTTGTAAGAATGCAAGGATAAATAGGCCCCTATGCCTAATCATATTAGATAAGCATCTAACTCTAATGCAAAATGATCTTTGCAGTCTTCTGATAGCCTAAAATTATGTTTTGTTAGTAACTATATAAAATTCCCTATAAACACATATGCAAATGTACTTGTGACATCTCTATGTCACATCTGCTTTCTCTATATTATAAAATAATACAAACAAGATCAAAGCAATTTAAAAGGTTGAAAATGCTTGTTTCATTCGCATATTGCATTTTAGGCTAGCTTTATAACTTCCCTCTTTTCTATAGTGTCTATCTGACCTATTAATAATAAAACTCAATCAACACTACAAATTGCCAGCCTAGGCAAAGGTTCATAAAACCCCTTAACTTTTATTGATAATGTACATTCTATATTGTGCATTGGCCAAGGAGAGACTTAAATTATTGAACTAAACAAACACAACACAAATGTATACAAAATTCAAATAGAATGCCCATTGAAAGCATTAAGAAACATCAATTCTCAAATATTTGACCTACTTGTAATTCAAATTTTTCATAAAAAAGATATGCATGACCACCAAAGAATTACAAATTTTTAAAAGCTTAATTTTAAAAAAATTTGGCAAATGTACACATTGTGTTATAAGATTTTTTACAAGCAATCATGCCAGTATTAAAAGTGCTTGTATTTATGGTGGTAAACCCAAGACAAAAGATAAGAACTTGCTATGCAACAGAATCACAGAACTGTGACATGAAGCAGGCCTACAGGTCTTGAGGCCTGGAGCCTGTTTGCAGGGTCTGTTTATACTTATATTGTGCAGTCTTAGATCTTGATTACGTGCTTGCAGTGTGCAGGGCCTTTGCAATTGCATTTCTGGCATTATTTGTGCCTGCGAGACTGTTGCTGATTTCAATCAGTTTACTCTACACTGCGCTGGCAGCAAGCAGCACTTGTTGGTCTGTCCTATCCTCTGTCTGTTTGTCTTAGTGTCTGTCTGTATGTCGATACCAATGTCTGTCTGTCACGTCTTTTATCGATAATTTCAGCATACATGCGCAACTCTCCTGGTTTACAACAGCCGTGCGCGACCTACTTCTTAACGAAAAATGCGACATATGAAACAAACCTTAACAATGTAATTTTTTAGTAACCGTCAGGAGTAACGAAGACTGTATTTATAAGGCTAAATGCCTCGTCATCTAGTTAGTTTTTAGTCTATTTTTGATGGGGAATTTCTGCGACTTACCTTGGCTGGGCCCCTCGCCGGATGTTGCGCATGTATGGGTTTCAGCCAGGTCTATAACTGCGAGCGTACCTTCATCTAAACATTAAAAATCAATTTCGCATTTCAGTCTGAATCCGGATTTTGACATCCCTATTTATCGATCTGTGATACTCAAAGCTACAAATAAAGCGGACAAAAATGAACGACGCCAAAGTCCAAATCGGAGTCAACAAGCTCGGCCATCACGTGCAGTCGTCGCAGAACCGCCTGCTAATCAAGGGCGGCAAAGTGGTGAACGATGACGGCATTCAGGAGGCCGACGTCTATGTGGAGGGCGGCGTCATCAAGCAGGTTGGCACCGGCCTGCTCACTCCCGGCGGAGTTCGCGTCATCGATGCCGCTGGAATGCTGATCATGCCGGGTGAGGCACTCGGGTTGACCTGGCTTGAACCCGGTTAATAGCTTCTGAGACTGTTGTGGTTGAGCTGGCGTGACCCAGGTTAATAGCTTCCGGACTGTTGTGGTTGAGCTGGCGTGACCTCTCTATACAGTCTCTAGCATAGTTTGATTGACCTGACATGACCTTACTATTCAGTATCTGGCTTATTGTAGTTGTCTTCAGGTGACCCCTATATACAGTATCTTTATGAAGCATATTGAAGTTGACCTTGCGTGACCCCAGTATACACAATAGCATGGTTCTCAAAATTCAATAAAAATTCGAACTCCTTGCCATCATCCCTGTCCCCCCCCCCAGGCGGCATCGACCCGCACACGCACATGCAGATGCCCTTCATGGGCACGCATTCGGCGGACGATTTCTACACTGGCACTCGGGCTGCCCTGGCCGGCGGCACCACAATGATCATCGACTTCGTGGCCTGCCCGCGCGGCGACTCTCTGATGGACTGGTACAACAAGTACCGGACCTGGGCGGACGAGAAAGTCTGCTGCGACTACGGCCTGCACGTGATCGTGCCGCAGTGGGGCGACAAGACCGCCAACGAGATGGCCACCCTGGTGAAGGAGAAAGGCATCAACTCGTTCAAGTGCTTCATGGCCTACAGGAATGTCTTCCTGCTGGAGGATGACGAGATGCTCAATGTGTTTCAGGCTTGCCGGAAGCTGGGCGCTGTGGCTCAGGTGCACGCTGAGAATGGCAAGGTAAGCGGCTTTTGCACCTGCCTGTCTCCTCTCTCCCATCTGTATCTCCATCTTATCTCCTTCTCTTCCCTATCCTCTCCGTCTCTACGAGTATCTACCTTTCCGTTTCTCCGTCTCTGCCTCCCTGTCTCCGTCTCTATCTCCCTGTTTTCGTCTCCATCTCCCTGTTTTCGTCTCCATCTCCCTGTCTCCGTCTCTATCTCCCTGTTTTCGTCTCCATCTCCCTGTCTCCGTCTCTATCTCCCTGTTTTCGTCTCTATCTCCCTGTTTTCGTCTCCATCTCCCTGTCTCCGTCTCTATCTCCCTGTTTTCGTCTCCATCTCCCTGTCTCCGTCTCTATCTCCCTGTTTTCGTCTCCATCTCCCTGTCTCCGTCTCTATCTCCCTGTTTTCGTCTCTATCTCCCTGTTTTCGTCTCCATCTCCCTGTCTCCGTCTCTATCTCCCTGTTTTCGTCTCCATCTCCCTGTCTCCGTCTCTATCTCCCTGTTTTCGTCTCCATCTCCCTGTCTCCGTCTCTATCTCCCTGTCTCCGTCTCTATCTCCCTGTCTCCGTCTCCATCTCCCTGTCTCCGTCTCTATCTCCCTGTCTCCGTCTCTATCTCCCTGTCTCCGTCTCTATCTCCCTGTCTCCGTCTCTATCTCCCTGTCTCCGTCTCCATCTCCCTCTCTCCGTCTCTATCTCCCTCTCTCTGTCTCTATCTCCCTCTCTCCGTCTCCACTTCCCTGTCTCCGTCTCCATCTCCCTCTCTCCGTCTCCATCTCCCTCTCTCTGTCTCTATCTCCCTCTCTCCGTCTCCATCTCCCTGTCTCCGTCTCCATCTCCCTGTCTCCGTCTCTATCTCCCTGTCTCCGTCTCCATCTCCCTCTCTCCGTCTCTATCTCCCTGTTTTCGTCTCTATCTCCCTGTTTTCGTCTCCATCTCCCTGTCTCCGTCTCTATCTCCCTGTTTTCGTCTCTATCTCCCTGTTTTCGTCTCCATCTCCCTGTCTCCGTCTCTATCTCCCTGTTTTCGTCTCCATCTCCCTGTCTCCGTCTCTATCTCCCTGTTTTCGTCTCCATCTCCCTGTCTCCGTCTCTATCTCCCTGTTTTCGTCTCTATCTCCCTGTTTTCGTCTCCATCTCCCTGTCTCCGTCTCTATCTCCCTGTTTTCGTCTCCATCTCCCTGTCTCCGTCTCTATCTCCCTGTTTTCGTCTCCATCTCCCTGTCTCCGTCTCTATCTCCCTGTCTCCGTCTCTATCTCCCTGTCTCCGTCTCCATCTCCCTGTCTCCGTCTCTATCTCCCTGTCTCCGTCTCTATCTCCCTGTCTCCGTCTCTATCTCCCTGTCTCCGTCTCTATCTCCCTGTCTCCGTCTCCATCTCCCTCTCTCCGTCTCTATCTCCCTCTCTCTGTCTCTATCTCCCTCTCTCCGTCTCCACTTCCCTGTCTCCGTCTCCATCTCCCTCTCTCCGTCTCCATCTCCCTCTCTCTGTCTCTATCTCCCTCTCTCCGTCTCCATCTCCCTGTCTCCGTCTCCATCTCCCTGTCTCCGTCTCTATCTCCCTGTCTCCGTCTCCATCTCCCTCTCTCCGTCTCTATCTCCCTGTTTTCGTCTCTATCTCCCTGTTTTCGTCTCCATCTCCCTGTCTCCGTCTCTATCTCCCTGTTTTCGTCTCCATCTCCCTGTCTCCGTCTCTATCTCCCTGTTTTCGTCTCTATCTCCCTGTTTTCGTCTCCATCTCCCTGTCTCCGTCTCTATCTCCCTGTTTTCGTCTCTATCTCCCTGTTTTCGTCTCCATCTCCCTGTCTCCGTCTCTATCTCCCTGTCTCCGTCTCCATCTCCCTGTCTCCGTCTCTATCTCCCTGTCTCCGTCTCTATCTCCCTGTCTCCGTCTCTATCTCCCTGTCTCCGTCTCTATCTCCCTGTCTCCGTCTCCATCTCCCTCTCTCCGTCTCTATCTCCCTCTCTCTGTCTCTATCTCCCTCTCTCCGTCTCCACTTCCCTGTCTCCGTCTCCATCTCCCTCTCTCCGTCTCCATCTCCCTCTCTCCGTCTCTATCTCCCTGTCTCCGTCTCCATCTCCCTGTCTCCGTCTCCATCTCCCTCTCTCCGTCTCTATCTCCCTGTCTCCGTCTCCATCTCCCTCTCTCCGTCTCCATCTCCCTCTCTCCGTCTCCATCTCCCTCTCTCCGTCTCCATCTCCCTGTCTCCGTCTCCATCTCCCTGTCTCCGTCTCCATCTCCCTCTCTCCGTCTCTATCTCCCTGTCTCCGTCTCCATCTCCCTCTCTCCGTCTCCATCTCCCTCTCTCCGTCTCCATCTCCCTCTCTCCGTCTCTATCTCCCTGTCTCCGTCTCCATCTCCCTCTCTCCGTCTCCATCTCCCTCTCTCTGTCTCTATCTCCCTGTCTCCGTCTCCATCTCCCTGTCTCCGTCTCCATCTCCCTCTCTCCATCTCTTTCTACCTCTTCGTCTCCATCCCCCTGTCTCTGCCTTTATCTCCCTCTCTCCGTCTTCATCTCCCTCTCTCCCTGTCTCAAAATAAACCAGTCTCTTAGTCATCTCCCCCAGTAGCGCAGTTCATCTTGACAGTAAAGCCTGTATCGATTTCCAATACTGTCATCCCGCTCCTCGCTAATCCGCTCCCCACCCTCCCCCAACCAGATTATCGAGCGCAAAGCCGAACAACTGGTCGCTGACGGAATCCGCGGGCCAGAGGGTCACTCTTACTCCCGCCCGGAGGCCATGGAGATCGAGGCCACTACGCGCGCGCTGGCCATAGCTGACGAGGCCAACTGCCCGCTCTATGTGGTGCACGTGATGAGCGCCGAGGCCGGCGAGGCCATTTCCAAGGCGCGCCGGCGTGGCCAGGTCTGCTACGGCGAGCCCATCGCCGCCGGGCTGGCCTGTGACAACTCCAGCTATCAGGTTTGGCTATGGGAATGTTCTGGTCTGTTATCAATTTTCTATTGCATTACTGACAGTAGCAGAGCGAAAAATTAATATTAACAGCAGATGCTGTACACACGCTCACACAGAGTGTACACAGCGGCCCTGACTTTCTAATCATCAGGCATGTACACTCTCTGTGCCTTCCCAAATCCCCATTGAGCCAACTGGCATCTCAGCAGCTCCCCATTGAGCCAACTGGCATCTCAGCAACTCCCCATTGAGCCAACTGGTATCTCAGCAACTCCCCATTGAGTCAATTGGCATCTCAGCAGCTCCCCATTGAGCCAACTGGCATCTCAGCAACTCCCCATTGAGCCGACTGGCATCTCAGCAACTCCCCATTGAGCCAACTGGCATCTCAGCAACTCCCCATTGAGCCAACTGGCATCTCAGCAACTCCCCATTGAGCCAACTGGCATCTCAGCAACTCCCCATTGAGCCAACTGGCATCTCAGCAACTCCCCATTGAGCCAACTGGCATCTCAGCAACTCCCCATTGAGCCAACTGGCATCTCCCACCATCCCTCCTTCAGCACACCTGCTGGCGTCACGCCGCCGGTCACGTGCTCAGCCCGCCGCTGCGCGACCCCAGCACCAAGGAGCGCCTGTGGCGCATGCTGGCCACGGGCGAGCTGACCTGCACGGGCACCGATCACTGCGTGTTCAAGGCCGACCAGAAGGCGCTGGGCAAAGACGACTTCCGCCGAATCCCCAACGGAGTCAACGGCGTGGAGGACCGGATGAGCGTGCTGTGGGAGAAGGGCGTGGAGACCGGCATCCTGGACCCCTGCCAGTTCGTGGCCGCCACCTCGACCAACGCTGCCAAGGTGTTCAACCTGTACCCGCAGAAGGGCCGCATCGCTGTGGGATCCGATGCCGACATTGTGGTCTGGAATGCCAAGGAGACCAGGTGAGGCTTGAGGACTTCTTGGTTTGGGGATTTTCCATTGAGGATTTTTCATATTGTGCAAGTTGGGGGATTTTCCATTGAGGATTTTTCATATTGTGCAAGTTGGGGATTTTCCATTGAGGATTTTCCATATTGTGCAAGTTGGGGATTTTCCATTGAGGATTTTCCATATTGTGCGGGTTGGGGATTTTCCATTGAGGATTTTCCATATTGTGCAGGTTGGGGATTTTCCATTGAAGATTTTCCATATTGTGCAGGTTGGGGATTTTCCATTGAGGATTTTCCATATTTTGCAAGTTGGGGATTTTCCATTGAGGATTTTCCATATTGTGCAAGTTGGGGATTTTCCATTGAGGATTTTCCATATTGTGCGGGTTGGGGATTTTCCATTGAGGATTTTCCATATTGTGCAGGTTGGGGATTTTCCATTGAAGATTTTCCATATTGTGCAGGTTGGGGATTTTCCATTGAGGATTTTCCATATTTTGCAAGTTGGGGATTTTCCATTGAGGATTTTCCATATTTTGCAAGTTGGGGATTTTCCATTGAGGATTTTCCATATTGTGCAAGTTGGAGATTTTCCATTGAGGATTTTCCATATTGTGCAAGTTGGGGATTTTCCATTGAGGATTTTCCATATTGTGCGGGTTGGGGATTTTCCATTGAGGATTTTCCATATTGTGCAAGTTGGGGATTTTCCATTGAAGATTTTCCATATTTTGCAAGTTGGGGATTTTCTATTGAAGATTTTCCATATTTGCAAGTTGATGATTTTCCATTGAGGATTTTCCATATTGTGCGGGTTGGGGATTTTCCATTGAGGATTTTCCATATTGTACAAGTTGGGGATTTTCTATTGAAGATTTTCCATATTTGCAAGTTGATGATTTTCCATTGAGTATTCTCCATGTTGTGCAAGTTGGGGGGATTTTCATTGCTAATTTCTATAACCATAAGAAAGCCAAGTGGACTTTATTTGCGAAAGCATGAAACTGTATCATCATCCGAATGCACACTCGCAGGACCATCTCGGCCAAGACGCACCACCAGAACGTGGACTTCAACATATTCGAAGGCATGGTGTGCCACGGCATCGCCGAGTTCGTTATTAGCGGCGGCCGCCTCGTGGTTGACGAGCGCCAGCTGAAGGTCACGCAGGGCGCCGGCCGCTTCGTGCCGATGCCGGCCTTCCCGCCCTACGTTTACAACCGGTTGGAGAAGCGCGAGGCTGCCAAGTCCGCCGGCACCGTGGCGGTTGCTAGGGACGCCTACGACGGTCCGGTCATCGATTTGAAGGCCGAGCAGGAGCGCCAGAAGGCGGCGGCCAAGGAGCAGCCGGGAGCCGCTGGCGGCGGCGGCGGCCCGGAGGCGGCCGCAGAGAACGTCTTCCACAGGCCGCCAACCCGGGGCGGCGGGCGCCACATGCAGGAGAGCTCGTTCAGCCTGTCCGGCGCCCAGTTCGACGACACCAAGCCGGCCAGGAGCGGCATCCGGACGCACCAGCCGCCCGGCGGTGCCAGCTCAGGCAGCCTGTGGTGAAGCTGACTGATCGATTTGTTTTCTAAGAAACAGGACATTTTTCTGGGAGTTGAAAAAAATAATTTTACAGCCCGTTTTCTCCGAGAGAAAAATATATTAAGGCAGGCATAAGCAAAGGTGACTACTATTGCTTGGCCTGAGTAGTATGGAAAGTATATCGCGACATGAACATTTTTAACGATAAAAATTTCCCCTCTAGTTAGCTCTCTATTAATTATTTTCTCAGTTAAACGAATTTTTTATGAAGCCGCCAGTTTTTTACTAATTTACGATTCTGTTTTATTTGCCGTATTATTGCTTATTCATTAAAAAGATTCGTGTGATTTTTCACAGTAGTATGTTAACAAATGTTTAATCCTAAATTTCGACGCAAAAAATAATTTTGCCAACAATAACCTTAATTTAAAAAAATTCCATTTTGCCGTGTTTCAGGAACATTTCTGCTTTTTTCTCCTGTCTAACCAAATTTTAGTCGCTAGCCGCTGTTCTGCTTTTTGCTTTTCTGTCTTCTTTTTTTGTAGAATTTCTGCCTGATTTGCTAGCCATATGGTTCAATCAATTTTCGTCGCATTATTCTCACGAATTACCAAATCAGATTCGCTACAACTACTCAGTTGATAATCTATCTATACTACTAACTCTGGTGATTGTGTTGTTTACTCCCCAAGTGTCACAGCCATGACTTTTTCAGCGTCAGTAAATGATTAATTATTAATTAATTGGTCACAAAGCTGTTTATTTGATCTTTTCTCGCATCGAATATTTAATTCATTTATTTGTTGTCATTTTTGTTGTCCCCCCCACTCATCCCAAAGCGCACTTTAAAAAACCTCGACCGCATTCGCTACGGCTGTCCGCCTGTCATAAATTCCTTAGATAATTTTTATATTAAATAAACTTTTTTACAACAGGCATGGAATGCACAAGGCAGTAATCAACTACTAATATTATTAGCTGGCGAATATTGCCATTCATATTTACAGTGGCATTATATGGTTAATGAAAGAAGACGGCTGCTGTTCGAGTTTCTAAATTATTTTGTGAAACCGAATATTTAATTAATATTTTAGGCTAGTTCGTATGTTTCATTCGAAAGATACAAATTAGAAATGATGCAAGCCAAATAATCAGGGATTTACCTACAATTTAGACTTAATGATGCGTGTACACTAACACTCGTACACGGGACCGCATCATTGTGTTCACGATTGTAGTTGGGATAACTGAACCGCATCATTGTGTTCTCGATTGTAGTTGGGATAACTGGACCGCATCATTGTGTTCACCGATTGTAGTTGGGATAACTGGACCGCATCATTGTGTTCTCGATTGTAGTTGGGATAACTGGACCGCATCATTGTGTTCTCGATTGTAGTTGGGATAACTGGACCGCATCATTGTGTTCACCGATTGTAGTTGGGATAACTGGACCGCATCATTGTGTTCTCGATTGTAGTTGGGATAACTGGACCGCATCATTGTGTTCTCGATTGTAGTTGGGATAACTGGACCGCATCATTGTGTTCACCGATTGTAGTTGGGATAACTGGACCGCATCATTGTGTTCACCGATTGTAGTTGGGATAACTGGACCGCATCATTGTGTTCACCGATTGTAGTTGGGATAACTGGACCGCATCATTGTGTTCACCGATTGTAGTTGGGATAACTGGACCGCATCATTGTGTTCACCGATTGTAGTTGGGATAACTGGACCGCATCATTGTGTTCACCGATTGTAGTTGGGATAACTGGACCGCATCATTGTGTTTTCGATTGTAGTTGGGATAACTGGACCGCATCATTGTGTTCTTATTTACCGTAACAGACGAGTCACACAAGATACACAGTAGTGAAAATTGGAAGCTTTTAAGGCTGTGTCGGAGTTCCCGTGATATTTGGAGCACAATAATCATCAATAATTAATTATATTTGTAGAAGCCATAAACAATATACGAGCTAGCTAATATAGCTATTGGCCGCGTATAATTTTAGCCTGATCAGCTGACGCGCATTGATAAAAACTCAATAAGCAGTATTGTTACGAGCGTATGCAACCATTACCGATTATAACAATTTAATGGTCAGTCCAATCTGCTCGCGTCCGTCTACCTGCGCTCATCAAAGGTGACAACCGGCTGACTCGCAGCCCCGGCTCCGTTCTGCTGCTCAGCCCGCCAGCTGTTCCGCTTCTTCCGGCCGCAGCAGCCGCCGCTTTTCGATTTCTGTTTTCTCGTCCTTGTCTCCGTGACGGAGCCACCGTTCGCCGTCGTTGTCGTAGTCGTTGTCTCGGTGATCACGGCGCCGTCGGGGCCGCGCCGGCTGCTCCAGCTGGACTGCTGGGCCGCTGCCTGCTGCTGCTGCGGCTGGGCCGTCTCTGGCACCGATTTGTAGCGCTTGTGCCGCGGGTAGCAGCAGGCGCAGCGGCGCTTCTTGGGGCGCCGGACGGCGCGGTTCCCGTCTTCTGTGACAACGACTGTCTTGCTGCTGCTGCTGCTGCCGGCGCGCCGCCGCCGCTGCTGCTCCACTGCCACTGGCTGCGGTGCTCGCTGATCTCCCGCTGCTCGGCCTCCGTCAGGCTGGCCACCTCTTCCTTCTCGTTCACCAGCTTGCCATCCGCGTAGCGGCGTCGCTTCACCCGCTTCCTCAGCCGGTCGCCGTCCATGAAGTAGCTGACCTCCTCCTCCTCCTTGTCGTTCTGCACCGACACCCGCGACATGGTGGACTGCTTGCGCTTCAGTGCAGCAGCTGCCGCCGCCGCCGACGTCTCCTTGGACTCGCCGCTCTGCACAGTCTGTGTCGTAGTCTTTGTTGTTTTAGTCTCTGTAGTCTCCTCATCCCGCTGGCCGCCTTCGCTCAGCTCCAGCCTGCTCAGCGCCGCCTCCAGCTCGTCGTCCTTGAACCCGGCCGACTTCTCCGTGGCCAGATGCTGCTGAATGGTGCCCTCCCTGATGGTGCCGCCGTAGTTGTCCGATGTCTTTGTATGGGTCTGGACGATCGCCGATGCCTCTGGCGACTCGGCTCTGGCGCCATAGATGAACCGCTGCTGGCTGAACTGTCGGACGGCGCCACCGTCGCCGCCGAAGCCACCGACGACGCTCTGCCTGCCGTGCCGGCCGCGGTACAGGTCGCTGGCGAACCTCTCTCTGACCGAGGACTCTTCGGCGCTGCCGCTGCTGTACACTGCGGGCGGAGCCTCCTTGCTCATGAGAAACTTCATCTTGTAGGGCTGGTGCACCTTCAGCACCGGGTAGTCGGCGTTCTGCTGTCGCTGAAATCTCTGCTGCTCCTCTTGTTCGCTGATGGCCGTCCGCTGCTCCCGGCTGGCGATGCCGCCGCCGTCGCCGCCGCCCCAGCGACCGATGGACCGGCGCTGAACTAGGAAGCCCTCGGAGTGCACGTTCTCGTCCGGCTGCCGGGCCTCCACCTGACGGGCGTGTGGGGGGAGGAAGCCGGTTCACAATGATAACCGCGGATTTCACGGCTCGACTCTAGATTGGTTCTCTAGATGCGGCCATTCAGACGCAATTCTAGATACTAACCACAGCCAGTTCTGCTTAACTTACAGCAGCTCTGGCCGTGAATGCATCAGCCTACTCGGGTCTAAAGATACCGCGAAGCCAATTAGTAGCATTCACCTTATACTGCCGGCTGCCGCCGCTGTCTCGCTGCTGATAGCGCAGCAGCTCCCGCTCCACGCTGCCTGTGGAGTCGCGTCGAAACAGCTGCTGGTGCTGCTGGTGCTGCTGGTGCTGCTGGTGCTGCTGGTGCTGCTGGTGCTGCTGCTGCTGTTGCTGCTGCAGCATGGCCGAGCTGGCTGACGCACCGCCCGGCTTGATGACCAGACCCTCGGAGAAGTACGCGCCGCCCGCCGACGACTGCCGTCCGCTGATACCGCCGCCGCCGCCGCCGACACCGCCCGCGGACGACGTCTCAGTGGTGACAAAGTAGCTCCTGCTGTTGGTGCCGCTGCTTCCCAGAGCGGCTGACGGAGGTCGGTGGTGCTGCAGCCAGCCTGCCCCGCCGCCTCCGCCGCCGCCGCCGCCGCCGCCGCCGCCGCTGCTGCTGTAGGAGTAGAAAGACTGCTGGCGACCGCCCGTCAGCACAGGTGGCGGCGCCTGGCAAAGAGGAGTGGACTTGTTTGAGGTCCAGGCAGACCCAGGGCTCGGCAAACTCCGACCCGCGAAGCCTCTTCATCCGGCCCTCGGGTCCTTTGAAACTTCACAATAGCAATCCGGCCCGCTCAAGGTTTGTGTCTTCTCAGCTCTCTTTTGCTCCCCTCTCCCCCTTTCACTCCCTTCTCTCCTTTCTCCCCTCTCCTCTCTCCCTCTCCTCTCTCCCCTCTCCTCTCTCCCCTCTCCTCTCTCCCCTCTCCTCTCTCCCCTCTCCTCTCTCTCCTCTCTTTCCTCTCCTCTCTCCCCTCTCCTCTCTCCCTCTCCTCTCTCCCCTCTCCTCTCTCCCCTCTCCTCTCTCCCCTCTCTCCTCTCCCCTCTCCTCTCTCTCCTCTCTCCCCTCTCCTATTCTCTCCCCTCTCCTCTCTCCTCTCTTTCCTCTCCTCTCTCCCTCTCCTCTCTCTCCTCTCTCCCTCTCCTCTCTCCCCTCTCGTCTCTTTCCTCTCCTCTCTCCTCTGTCCTCTCTCCCCTCTCTCCTCTGTCCCCTATCCTCTCTCCCCTCTCCTATTCTCTCCCCCTCTCCTCTCTCTCCTCTCTCCTCTCTCCCCTCTCCTCTCTCCCTCTCTCCTCTCTCCCTCTCCTCTCTCCTCTCTCCTCTCTCCCCTCTCTCCTATTCTCTTCCCCTCTCCTCTCTCCCCTCTCCTCTCTTTCCTCTCCTCTCTCCTCTCTCTCTCTCTCTCCCCTCTCTCCTATTCTCTCCCCCTCTCCTCTCCCCTCTCCTCTCTTTCCTCTCCTCTCTCCCTCTCCCCTCTCCTATTCTCTCCCCCTCTCCTCTCCCCCTCTCCTCTCTCCCCTCTCTCCTCTCTCCCCTCTCCTCTCTCCTCTCTCTCCTCTCTCCCCTCTCTCCTATTCTCTCCCCTCTCCTCTCTCCCCTCTTTTCTCTTTCCTCTCCTCTCTCCTCTCTCCCTCTCCTATTCTCTCCCCCTCTCCTCTCCCCCCTCTCCTCTCTCCCCTCTCTCCTCTCTCCCCTCTCCTCTCTCCTCTCTCTCCTCTCTCTCCTATTCTCTCCCCTCTCCTCCTCCCCTCTCCTCTCTTTCCTCTCCTCTCTCCTCTCTCTCCTCTCTCCCCTCTCTCCTATTCTCTCCCCCTCTCCTCTCTCCCCTCTCTCTTCTTTTTCCTCTCTCTCTCCCTCTTCTCTCTCTCCTCTTCTTTCTCCCCTCTTCTTTCTCCCGTCTTCTCTCCTCAAATCTTTTCTCTCATCTCTTCCCACGTCCCATCTCCCGACTCTCCTCTCTTCATTCATATCTCATCCTCCATTCCCTCTCCTTTCCACTCATCTGGCCTGCAGCCATGAGCAGGATTCTCTATCAGGCCCTTGAGGTAATAAAGTTTGCCGACCCCTGATACACACCAACCCGACCCCATCCCAGCTTACAGCCTGCCGGAAGCTCTGCCGGAACACCTGCCGCTGGTAGCCGGAACTGCCGCCGCTGCGGCCCCAGCCGTCCGAGCTGATTGAATGAGTTCGCCGGGGTAGAGCGAGGCCGGTGCCGAAGCCGCCTAAGCCGCCGCCGCCGCCGCTGCTGCTGCTGGTGGAGACCCTCTGCCGGCTGTACTGCTGGAAGCTGCTGTCAATAGTGGGCCGCGGTTTGAGTGCATGAACTTTTTTGTCCGATTATCGCCAAATTTGTGTGGTCATGCGCGTTCAAGCTACTGACGAAATGCGTCTGCACTACTGATTTTATTTTTCCCACTCGCTGCCTCTTTCAGTTTCTAAAAATGCTGTCGTTAATAGTGGATCTGCAAGCTATGCGGATCCATGCAGTGAGCTTATCTGAGATCCAGCTACTCAAAGATGCACCTGAAGTCTAACTAGAGATCTTCTTAAGTATCATATTCATATATCCATGCTTTCATCCGACATACATGCTCATGAGATCTAGCGGATATCTATCGAGATCTAGCAGAGATCTACTGAGATTTACCTGAGATCAAGCAAAGATCTACTAGGTTCTACCTGAGATCTACAGAGATCTAGCAGAGATCTACTGAGATCCAGCAGATATCTAGCAGACCTACTGAGATCCAAGCAGAGATCTACTAAGATCTAGCAGAGATCCAAGCAGAGATCTACTGAGATCTAGCAGAGATCTAACTGAGATCTACTGAGATCTAGCAAGATCTAACTGAGATCTACTGAGATCCAAGCAGAGATCTACTGAGATCTACTGAGATCTAGCAGAGATCTACTGAGATCTACTGAGATCTAGCAGAGATCTACTGAGATCTACTGAGATCTAGCAGAGATCTACTGAGATCTACTGAGATCTACTGAGATGTAGCAGAGATCTAACTGAGATCTATTGAGATCTAGATCTAGAGATCTACTGAGATCTAGCAGAGATCTACTGAGATCTAGCAGAGATCTAGCAGAGATCTAGCAGAAATCTACTGAGATCTAGCAGAGATCTACTGAGATCTAGCAAAACTCTACTTGCAATCCGACTCCCGCAGCGACACGCACCGGCTCATGTCTTCTTCTCCTAGCTGGCTGGTCTCTTCAATCTCAGCCAGTCGGTTATCGCTGCTGCTGAACCTCTTCGCTGGATTATCGGCTATTTTGCAGCTTTTGACGACGGGGACGCGTTCTGCTGGTCGAAGGCTGCCGCGCCTTGAGCTCGAAAATTGCTGCTCGAAACCGATCAGAGCCTTGTGTCGAATATGTCCAAGTTGCGGTCCTCTGCTGGGGGGCTGATGGCCAAGGCGGGGCGCTCCTGCATGCAGCAGTAGGCT
>NIVC01002238.1:135000-157596 GCA_002269645.1 Macrostomum lignano | reverse complement strand
AACAAACGCACGGCCATTCTGGATTCCCTTCATTCCTCTCGTCAGTTTCTATTGATAGAATATCAACAAACGCACGGCCATTCTGGGATTCCTTCATTCCTCTCGTCAGTTTCTATTGATAGAATATCAACAAACGCACGGCCATTCTGGGATTCCCTTCATTCCTCTCGTCAGTTTTCTATTGATAGAATATCACAAACGCACGGCCATTCTGGGATTCCCTTCATTCCTCTCGTCAGTTTCTATTGATAGAATCCTCAACGCACGGCCATTCTGGGATTCACTCATTCCTCTCGTCAGTTTCTATTGATAGAATCAACAAACGCACGGCCATTCTGGGATTCCTTCATTCCTCTCGTCAGTTTTCTATTTATAGAATCTCTCAAACGCACGGCCATTCTGGGATTCACTTCATTCCTCTCGTCAGTTTCTATTGATAGAATATCAACAAACGCACGGCCATTCTGGGATTCCCTTCATTCCTCTCGTCAGTTTCTATTGATAGAATATCAACAAACGCACGGCCATTCTGGGATTCCCTTCATTCCTCTCGTCAGTTTCTATTGATAGAATATCAACAAACGCACGGCCATTCTGGGATTCCCTTCATTCCTCTCGTCAGTTTCTATTGATAGAATATCAACAAACGCACGGCCATTCTGGATTCCCTTCATTCCTCTCGTCAGTTTCTATTGATAGAAATCAACAAACGCACGGCCATTCTGGGATTCCCTTCATTCCTCCCGTCAGTTTTCTATTTATAGAAATCTCTCAAACGCACGGCCATTCTGGGATTCCCTTCATTCCTCCGTCAGTTTTCTATTTATAGAATCTCTCAAACGCACGGGCCATTCTGGGATTCCTTTCATTCCTCCGTCAGTTTTTGTATTTATAGAATCTCTCAAACGCACGGGCCATTCTGGATTCACTTCATTCCGGCCTGTCTGTTACTATTAGGCCAGAAGCCCGGCCGCACCGGCAGTGTGGCCAGTCGTATCAAGCGCGTCTTCAGCGCAGAAGCAAGCGCCACCCAGCCGCTGAGTCGTCTTCGACAGTTTTAGACCAGGATGTGCTCAGTGCACCAACGCCCTCCGTCTTGGCAATGGCGGACCGTCGGGCCCCAACGGAGACGGCACCGGTCCTCCTCATCAGGCCTCGCCACTGGGCCACCAGAGCTGAGCAAAAGCCGGGCGCGCGCGATTGAGCGCCAGTTTTCGGCGCTTATTCTCTGGTGCCAAACGGAAAAACCGTCGGACCTCCGAATCTGCTGGTGAGGAATAGAAAACACATGGGTGGCGGGCACCCTCACTGAAGGATCTGAGTTCAGTTGCCCATGCATCTACCTCCTCACTAAGCTGGCTCAAACTTCTCTCCGCAGACTCTGAGCAGCAGACGCGCCAGCAGAAGCAGGCCATGCCAGCGGCCCGCCGCCGCCGACTTTCTATTCGTTGCAGAAGCCGGGCAAGCCGCCCGGATTCGGCCGTGGGACAGCGACGAAATTCTTTGACAATTGGCCGGAAAACAATGTTTATGGCACTGACTGGCCTGTTAATTATTGTTTTAGTACGCGCGTTTTTTAATTATTTCTTTTTTTGCCCTGTTGCACTCGAGTACTTCTGCTTTCGATAATTTCGTCTGCTTGTTCGCGCATAGCATTTTCTGAGCTGCCGGTGGCCCAGCGCTTGAGTCCCAACGGCCCTTTTAGAGAGGCCGCCGCTGCCCCACCCCAGTCCCTTGATGGCCCTTTTAGAGAGGCTGCCGCTGCTCCACCCCAGTCCCTTTATGGCCCTTTTAAAGAGGCCGCCGCTGCCCCACCCCAGTCACCCCAGTCCCTTTATGGCCCTTTTAGAGAGGCTGCCGCTGCCCCACCCCAGTCCCTTTATGGCCCTTTTAGAGAGGCTGCCGCTGCTCCACCCCAGTCCCTTTATGGCCCTTTTAAAGAGGCCGCCGCTGCCCCACCCCAGTCACCCCAGTCCCTTTATGGCCCTTTTAGAGAGGCTGCCGCTGCCCCACCCCAGTCCCTTTAAGGCCCTTTTAGAGAGGCTGCCGCTGCCCCACCCCAGTCCCTTTATGGCCCTTTTAAAGAGGCCGCCGCTGCCCCACCCCAGTCACCCCAGTCCCTTTATGGCCCTTTTAGAGAGGCTGCCGCTGCTCCACCCCAGTCCCTTTAAGGCCCTTTTAGAGAGGCTGCCGCTGCCCACCCCAGTCCCTTTATGGCCCTTTTAGAGAGGCTGCCGCTGCCCCAACCCAGTCCCTTTATGGCCCTTTTAAAGAGGCCGCCGCTGCCCCACCCCAGTCACCCCAGTCCCTTTATGGCCCTTTTAGAGAGGCTGCCGCTGCCCCACCCCAGTCCCTTTATGGCCTTTTAGAGAGGCCGCCGCTGCCCCACCCCAGTCTCTTTATGGCCTTTTTAGAGAGGCTGCCGCTGCCCACCCCAGTCTCTTTATGGCCTTTTTAGAGAGGCTGCCGCTGCTCCACCCCAGTCCCTTTAAGGCCCTTTTAGAGAGGCTGCCGCTGCTCTACCCCAGTCCCTTTATGGCCCTTTTAAAGAGGCCGCCGCTGCCCCACCCCAGTCACCCAGTCCCTTTATGGCCCTTTTAGAGAGGCTGCCGCTGCCCCACCCCAGTCCCTTTATGGCCCTTTTAGAGAGGCCGCCGCTGCCCCACCCCAGTCTCTTTATGGCCTTTTTAGAGAGGCTGCCGCTGCCCCACCCCAGTCCATTTATGGCCCTTTTAAAGAGGCCGCCGCTGCCCCACCCCAGTCACCCCAGTCCCTTTATGGCCCTTTTAGAGAGGCTGCCGCTGCCCCACCCCAGTCCCTTTATGGCCCTTTTAGAGAGGCCGCCGCTGCCCCACCCCAGTCCCTTTAAGGCCCTTTTAGAGAGGCCGCCGCTGCCCTACCCCAGTCCCTTTATGGCCCTTTTAGAGAGGCCGCCGCTGCCCCACCCCAGTCTTTTTATTGCCCTTTTAGAGAGGCCGCCGCTGCCCCACCCCAGTTGCAATGATCGTCTTTGGGGGCGGCCAGAAAACAAAGAGCTTTTTATTCCTATAAAAATTTCGAATATTTTCGCTTTTGAAATTCAACTTACGGTTGGATTTTGTAGCCGCTCAACTCAGAAGTACATGAACTAAATGCGCTTTTTTGGCTTTAAAATGTTTTCGCATTTTTCACAATTGCCTCTGAAATGCCTGCATAGTGGGATGATGAGGCCCAGCCTCCCTATACCCATGGATTTCTGTTGCCATTGCATTATTTTATTTTAGTTTTTCGACTAAACTTTTGTGTCTACTTTCTATATTTCGTTTAAAGCCAAGAAATTGTAATCACGCCTCACCGATAGCCCGTTTGACATTCCAACAAATTTCTGTCAAATACTGTATGATGTCAAATACTCGTAGCTCGTATTGTGATTTATTGCTGACTTGCTAACGCTTAAAACTATAATATGACCACATTAAAAATGATCCGATGATCCTAACTATGACAGAATGATCCCAATTATGACTGACAGAATGATCCCAATTATGACTGACATAATGATCCCAATTATGACTGACAGAATGATCCCAATTATGACTGACAGAGTGATCCCAATTATGAGTGACAGAGTGATCCCAATTATGACTGACAGAGTGATCCCAATTATGACTGACAGAATGATCCCAAGTATGACTGACAGAATGATCTCAATTATGACTGACAGAGTGATCCCAATTATGACTGACAGAGTGATCCCAATTATGACTGACAAAATGATCCCAATTATGAGTGACAGAATGATCCCAATTATGACTGACAGAATGATCGCAATTATGACTGACAGAATGATCCCAATTATGACTGACAGAATGATCCCAATTATGACTGACAGAATGATCCCAATTATGAGTGACAGAATGATCCCAATTATGAGTGACAGAATGATCCCAATTATGAGTGACAGAATGATCCCAATTATGACTGACAGAATGATCCCAATTATGACTGACAGAATGATCCCAATTATGACTGACAGAATGATCCCAATTATGACTGACAGAATGATCCCAATTATGAGTGACAGAATGATCCCAATTATGACTGACAGAATGATCCCAATTATGAGTGACAGAATGATCCCAATTATGAGTGACAGAATGACCCCAATTATGAATACTACAATCTCACAAATTGCTTGTCAAACTCCAATAGTTTAGCTAAAAAATATCAATGCTGATTCCATTCTTCCATCTTTTTGTGATCTTAGATTCCTTCACTGTGAAATCGGCTGTTTGGATAATGTCATTTTGATTTTATCATTTTTCTCATATTTATTTTTTTATAAATTAATTTCCTACATTTTGTACGCTTTGCACAGTTGAAGCTAATATGTGTCTAGTTTATACGCGTATCATTTAGCGAATCAATTCTAGTACCTGTTCTTACCTAAATTAGTTCATAGAAGTTTAAAAAGTTTTGCGCGTGAATTGATTTTTCCAGTTCAACGATAGGTCCAACCGACATTGCTACCGCACTTGTAAACGGATATCTTACGATATCTTACGAAGTAAATGAATAAATTTCGCTAATTTGTTTTCAACAAGTATCTTAAAGCACTTTGCTTTGAAGTACCAAGAAACTACCATTCTTGAAAGTTCATTGTTGAAAAGTATTTATAGCCATTGTCCTTTTCTGTAGCCATGATGTGCTGAAATGTAACAATGGGAATGGAACTAGCCAGTACGGTATAACCGAAAACGAAGGGCAGACAGGGAAATGAAAGCGAAGGGAAAGAGATGAAAACGATTGGGGAAATGATAAAGAGGAAAGGAATTAAAGGGAGGGAAGTAAATGGAAATGAAGGGTAGGGAGGGAAATGAAGGGTATGGAGGGAAATGAAGGGTATGGAGGGAAATAAAGGGTAGGGAGGGAAATGAAGGGTAGGGAGGGAAATGAAGGGCAGGGAGGGAAATGAAGGGTATGGAGGGAAATGAAGGGCAGGGAGGGAAATGAAGGGTAGGGAGGGAAATGAAGGGTAGGGAGGGAAATGAAGGATAGGGAGGGAAATGAAGGGTAGGGAGGGAAATGAAGGGTAGGGAGGGAAATGAAGGATAGGGAGGGAAATGAAGGGTAGGGAGGGAAATGAAGGGTATGGAGGGAACTGAAGGGCAGGGAGGGAAATGAAGGGTATGGAGGGGAATGAAGGGTATGGAGGGAAATAAAGGGTAGGGAGGGAAATGAAGGGTAGGGAGGGAAATGAAGGGTAGGGAGGGAAATGAAGGATAGGGAGGGAAATGAAGGGTAGGGAGGGAAATGAAGGGTTAGGGAGGGAAATGAAGGATAGGGAGGGAAATGAAGGGTAGGGAGGGAAATGAAAAGTATGGAGGGAAATAAAGGGTAGGGAGGGAAATGAAAAGTATGGAGGGAAATAAAGGGTAGGGAGGGAAATGGAGGGAAATGAAGGGTAGGGAGGGAAATGAAGAAGATTGAGGGAAATGCAGGACAGGAAAGGAAAGGACGAAAAGAAAAGGAACTGATCGATAGAGAAGGGCGGAAATGAAGATGATTATCTAATTCTGTACACAGATGAAGCTGGGCAAAGTGTGAGCACGGAAGCTGGAAGCAGTTAATCTGTAAATGTTTAGAGCTCCCCGATTTCGCCGCCCATTTCTGGACAGAGCTGAGCTCAGGAGCACGGCGTGACCCTGCAGCCGCTTGGCAACCAGGGGAGAGGAGGGGATGTGGTTGGTGTAATTGCTTTGCCAATTTCATTCAGTGCTCCCCCCCCCTGCCCGGGGCAGGAATTTCAGGCAGTGTGTAGTCCAGCGGTGATTCATCGGATGCGCGTCATTAATTATTAATTAGCCACTCGGCAGGCTGAAGACTGACGGCCAGAGATAATGGGGAGGTAGGGGACGCAATTTAATGAAGGTAGCTAGGTGGATTTCTTTTTAGACGCTTAAATTGTCTCGGATAAGCAGCGGGTCCGGCGGACACAAATCCGCCCCTTGGTCAAGACTGCACACCCCAGCAGGATGTCCAGCTTTTCTTTGTAAATTTGCCACTTTATAAGACGCGCAAGCAGACTAATTGTCTCTCTTGAAACATGTTTTTCGCCTCAAAGGACCGCCCCATCCTTGGCGGTCTTTTGACAGCTGTCACGCGCTCGGGTCTGGCAAAGAAACTCGCTCCCTGTTGAGCACTGTATAAATAGCTAAGGCGCTGCCATGGAGACAATTCCTGGGATCCAGCAATCCGCAGCAAGAGCCAGGAGGTCTGCTGAGCTGAAGCCGCCTTGACACATTTCGACTGTTGTTGAACTGCGCCCAGGAAAGCCGTTAAATTCCGAGCTGGCTTTTTGATTGAACCGAATCTGTAGCGGCTAAACTCGAAATTTTCGAACTTGTGCGTAATTTCAACAACAATCGAACGGCTTAACTATCAACTGTTGCTGACATTCGGCTGCTCTGTGTTGCACAGGTGAGTCACGGGTAAGTGGTGCGTCATCCCCAGCTTCTGTTCTTGGGTCATGTGGGTTGCGTCACCCAGGGTTAAACCGGACAATGACCCATCAAGACTGGTCATAGGGTTGCGTCACCCAGGGTTAAACCGGACAATGACCCATCAAGACTGGTCATAGGGTTGCGTCACCCAGGGTTAAACCGGACAATGACCCATCAAGACTGGTCATAGGGTTGCGTGACCCATGGTTAAACCGGACAATGACCCATCAAGACTGGTCATAGGGTTGCGTGACCCAGTATGGCAATGATTCCGGTGCAATACGTTCAAGAATTGCATTCGCCATCTGTCTACACAGGCAGTTCTCTGTTTGTTTTTTGTGCTCTTTATAACTCTGACAAATGAAGTTTAATTGTCCGGTGTATTTTCGTAATAAATAATTAGATAGATTTTATGTGGGTGCTAAACAGGGCTTAGATGTGCAAAATACACGAAGTTCAAGCGGTGTGCGTGGATCTTAGATATCGGTAGTCGACTATCAGCTGTACTGCCAGCACAACAGAATACTCTATATTTTTGAGAAAGCATACCAAGAATTTGTTTTTGAATAGAATAAGAACTTAAGGGAATGAGGACCTAGTGAATGAGGACCTAGTGAATGAGGACCTAGTGAATGAGGACCTAGTGAATGAGGACCTAGTGAATGAGGACCTAGTGAATGAAGACCTAGTGAATGAGGACCTAGTGAATGAGGACCTAGTGAATGAGGACCTAGTGAATGAGGACCTAGTGAATAAGGACCAAGTGAATGAGTACCAAGTGAATGAGTACCAAGTGAATGAGTACCTGGGGAGTGAGGACCTAGGGAGTGAGGACCTAGACATTGAGGACCTAGGGAAAGGGACCTAGGACCTGGACCTGGACAATGAAGACCTAGGGAATTTTATTTAACAATCTAGTCACTAACTCACCTAATAAAGTATTACTTCTTTTGCAAGACAACAGCAACACTAACCCACTGGACTACGAGAAAATTATTAATCCGAGAAAAACTGAAATTTTTGACAGACAAACAACAAAGAAGTTAATCAATATGAATAAAAAATTGCTCGTCAATAGCAGACTTCGGCTTCGATCGCGGTAACTTCTTTTCTTTATCTGTAAATTGATGTTAACAAAATACTGCTCACGATTATTTAATTGCCGTACAATAAAGTTTATAACAATAATTAATTACACTCTCCCTCTTAATTTCACACCTAGGGTGTTACTTGGCTAAGAGCTATAGGGGAGACTTAGCCTGAATGTTCCAGAAGGTGACATTTATGGTCGAATATTGTAACCAAGAGCTACACAAATGAGAACTCTGCTCTCCTTTAGCCAATGCAGCCTTCACGAAAATGCAGCTTCCGCTTGTAGGAACGCAACTTGTCTCTAATTAGTTGCCTGTTGCACCTGCTTCTTGGCTATTCTTCACACGTTACTTGTTTCCAACCTACCTTTTTAACCAAGTACCGATCTGTTACCTGGCTCTAGTCCACCCGTTACCTGTATCTAGTCTACCTGTTACCTGGCTCTAGTCCACCCGATACCTGTATCTAGTCTACCTGTTACCTGGCTCTAGTCCACCCGATACCTGTATCTAGTCTACCTGTTACCTGGCTCTAGTCCACCCGATACCTGGCTCTAGTCTACCTGTTACCTGGCTCTAGTCCACCCGATACCTGGCTCTAGTCCACCCGATACCTGTATCTAGTCTACTTGCCTCTAGTCTACCTGTTACCTGGCTCTAGTCCACCTGTTACCTGGCTCTAATTCACCTGATACCTGGCTTAAGTCTACCCCTTACCTGGCTCTAATTCACCTGATACCTGGCTTAAGTCTACCCCTTACCTGGCTCTAATTCACCTGTTACCTGGCTCAAGTCTACCCCTTACCTGGCTCTAATTCACCTGTTACCTGGCTCTAGTCTACCTGTTGCCTGGCTCAAGTCTACCTGTTACCTGGCTCATGTTTACCTGTTGCCTGGCTCAAGTCTACCTGTTACCTGGCTCTAGTCCACTCGTTACGTGGCTCAAGTCCACCCGTTTTTTTCCTAGAAAGCACCGAAATACCGGACCTCCTACCCAGCCGATACTCACATTTCGAATCTCAAAGTTCTTTTCCGCCAGCAATTTACTCTTCACAGAAGAGGCCAATTTCTGCTCAAGTCTTCCTCGTGCTGGATGCGGCCACCCGGTTGGACCCGACGACGGCGACAGAGTCCGGCCTCGGACAGGTGAGCCGGGTTGTTCAGGCGCAGCAGAGCGCAAAACTCCTTGCGGAATAGGCTAGACCGGCCCAGGTAGATGAACAGGTTCACCATGGAGTTGAACATCTGCGGCAGGCGCATGAAGTTGCCGTATCGAGAGCGAACTTCTCTGGGCAGTTCGGCCAGGTAGAAATAGCCGATACGCGAGGCCACCTGAGTGATCACTAGCAGGCCGGCGATGATGATGATGGTCACTGCGCTCTCTTGCAGCTCGCGCGAGCTCGAGCCGGCCTGACTGTTGAGCTTCAACAGGTGGACCACTCGGTAGAGACAGACCAGGCTCAGGATGAGCGCCAGGCTGCAGTACACAATGGTGGAGGCCAGCAGCCACAGGTTGTAGGTGTTGCCGTAGACTCCGGAGTTCGTGCACATCGGCGTCAGATCGTCTGGATTGTCGATTGACAGCGCCAGGGCGACTGCATCGGCGGCGGTGTACAACCAGGCGGACAGGACGACCAGGACCGTGCAGCGCCTGGACTGCCGGGTGTAGCGCTGCGGCCAGATGAGGGCGGCGCTCCTGTCGCAGCAGAGCACCAGGGTGAAGACGGTCGAACCTACCAGGCCGAAAGTCATCGGCACAACGTCGGTGAGGCACTGCCGCTGCGTCCGTAGGTTGCCCTCGCCGCCGTAGTAGTCGTACAGCCGGCGGGCGGTGACGTACATGTAAGCTCCTCCGATCCAGGCGTCCGCAATCGCCAGGTTGGCCATCAGCATGTAGTAGGTTCGGCGGCGCAGCGAGCGCGATGCGAAACAGTTCAGCACCACCAGCAGGTTGCAGATGGCGCAGCCTGCGGCGGTGAAAAACTGCGAATAGCTGGCCGGCAGGTTCCAGTCGTACAGTTGAATACTTTCAAGCCGGAGCTCGTCAAGAAGATCCGTGATGTTCATCTTTTCCTGTTGCTTACTGGTTAACCTTGATTGACCGCTGGATGTGCTCCGGCTGTTCCGGGTGTTGCGCGAAGAATCCAAGACAATGTCTAGCTTAAATATATGACCACCTGCCCAATGGCGGGGTAGCAGGAAAGAGAGGAAATGTTGATGAAGGAAATGTGAAATTTGCTTTTCCGTGCTGTGCCGAGCTGTGCGTCAGCTCTTTACTTCATCCAAGCGTTTGTAACCCAACAGGGCTCATCCCTTCGAGCAGGTGGTGACGCGTTATTATCAGTTGATTAAAGGAGCACAGGAAGGAAGGCAGAGGAAGCCAAACACAGAAATCAAGGCAATTACCGGCTGCGGATTGAGACCGCTTTTGGTAAACTGGTGAGCATCGCATTGAAGCTTCTCAAAGAACGCCGAGTTTGCAGCTGAGGCTCAGTTCTGTTCAATTTAATAATTTTTAAATAACATCTACCGGGTAAAACCAATGCAATCTGTGTGAGCCAATGCAATCTGTGTGAGCCAATGCAGTCTGTGAGAGCCAATGCAGTCTGTGAGAGCCAATGCAGTCTGTGTGAGCCAATGCAATCTGTGTGAGCCAATGCAGTCTGTGTGAGCCAATGCAATCTGTGTGAGCCAATGCAATCTGTGTGAGCCAATGCAATCTGTGTGAGCCAATGCAATCTGTGTGAGCCAATGCAATCTGTGTGAGCCAATGCAATCTGTGTGAGCCAATGCAATCTGTGTGAGCCAATGCAATCTATCTAATCTAAGCCAATGCAATCTACCTAATCTAAGCCAATGCAATCTATCTAATCTAAGCCAATGCAATCTACCTAATCTAAGCCAATGCAATCTATCTAATCTAAGCCAATGCAATCTACCTAATCTAAGCCAATGCAATCTATCTAATTTAAGCCAATGCAATCTACCTAATCTAATCCAATGCAATTTATCTAATCTAAGCCTATGCAATCTATCTAATCTAAGCCAATGCAATCTATCTAATCTAAGCCAATGCAATCTATCTAATCTAAGCCAATGCAATCTATCTAATCTAAGCCAATGCAATCTATCTAATCTAAGCCAATGCAATCTATCTAATCTAAGCCAATGCAATCTATCTAATCTAAGCCAATGCAATCTATCTAATCTAAGCCAATGCAATCTATCTAATCTAAGCCAATGCAATCTATCTAATCTAAGCCAATGCAATCTATCTAATCTAAGCCAATGCTGTAGTGTCTGTCTATCTGTTACTCGCACTCCTCAGTCCCACCAGGCACATGTCTTTGTCTAGCCGTTAGTCATCACTGTACGGCCAATGCACGCCCATGTCCTATGCACAAGTCTGTCTGTCTGCACAACTTATTTATTTTCCCCCCAACAAGCATAGGCCTGCCGATTGTATTCCCCCAAGCTGGGAAGCAGAGAAATAAATAAATAACCCCGGGGCCTGGCGCCTCAGCAAGAAGCTACGAACCAAGATCGAGCTGGCCTGCGAGGCTCACACACACGCGTGAATAATCTTATTCTTATTCATTTGGAGCTAGACTCCACAAATGCAATCTATCTTATCTAACCCAATGCACTCTATCTAAGCCAATGCAATCTATCTAAGCCAATTCAATTCATTCAAGCCAATGCAACCTATCTTGTCTAAGCCAATGTAGTCTACATGTACATGTACGTAAGCCAATGTAATCTATCTAATCTAATCCGATTCAATCTATCTAAGCCTGAAAACGAGCATATGGTACGTGTACATGTATACCTCTAAAAAATTTGGGCTCTGTAAAAATTCACGCCACACTAAAATATGGGGCAATTCAGCGAATATTCAGTGCTCATCAGAAACAGGGAAATAACGTATATAAGCTATACAAGCCTTAAAATTCTAAGAGGGCAGAAGCATACACGTATTTTCAATACAGGGGAACAATATTTGGCTCGATCCGCTCGGATATTGTTGTGTATCGAGCTTGGCAGATAACAGTTGTATTTTAACTTAGGAAATAAGATGTAAGCATAGCAGGAAGTGGCTGAATTCCATATGCGTTAATCTTTCCGACCAGGCCCGCAGTGCCGACTTGACCGTTTGCACAGCTGTTTCAGCTGCCCGTTCGCTTGCGGGTAGTATGCCGGTGATTCCAGTTTGCGTGCACCATTGGCGCGCAACCATGAAGTGCTGGTCGGAAATATTAACGCATATGGAATTCAGCCACTTCCTGCTATGCTTACATCTTATTTCCTAAGTTAAAATACAACTGTTATCTGCCAAGCTCGATACACAACAATGGCGTCGCCATCCTCGCTGGGCGAACTACCGCTAGACAGGCCCGACCGTGCCCAGGTCTGGCTAACTGCCTTTGAAGCGCTTGCTAGAGCCAAAGGCTGGTCCGATACTACTGAGAGGAAAACCATCGCTGACAACTTTCTTGCTTGCTGTGGACTGACTACATTGGAAAAGCTGCAAAGCCTAATATCACCGCGCGCTGTAACAGAGTTGTCGTTTACTGACATCCAAGCAGCACTCACCTCCTATCTGCGTCCGAAGGAGAAGCTTACTATCGCAGAACGCGCACGTTTTTTTACGATGCAGCAACTACCTGGTGAGCCAGTCACTGACTTTGTCATCAGATTGCGGCATGCGGCAGCCCACTGCAAATTTGACTCACTCAAGACGCATCAAAGTCCTTCGGAAGAATTGATACGAATGGCACTGATCGCCGGGACTTCGTGACGGCCGGAAGCAACAACGTGTGCTTGAGACATTGCAACTCACTGAGCTCTCCGTTTCTGAGATTGTACGAGTAGACTGCATTCGAAACATGACCCAAGTTGACAAGTTCGTCTTAAAACAGATGGAAACGACAGCAGGCCCCTCGGTGCCACCCGCGCAGACTGCTGCCATAGTTCAATCCGATGACTCGACCCTTCATTATACTCAGTCACAGCGACCTGACAGAGGCGGCACTCGCCGGAAAATCACGGCTTGTCGATATTGTGGCAAGCCGCATCCTGAAGGACAATGCCCAGCTTTTGGCAAGATCTGTTCCAAGTGCGGAAAAAAGAACCACTTTAGTGCTGTCTGCAAATCAGCGGCCTCTCGACCCGTACATCACACCACAGCTGATGAAAAAGACACAAGACTTGATCCGCAACCTACGACCGTGCTCCATCTAACCGACCCTCTACACTCAATAGAAGCCACGACCGAAGCAGTGCGCATCAATGATAAAACACTAGAGATGCAAGTTGATACGGGTGCATCCGTCTCCGTGTTATCGAGCGCGCAGTGGACCAAGTTGGGCCAGCCACCACTTCTACGCTGCAACCGACGCCTAGAGGCTTTTGACAGGCATGTGATGCGGTCACTCGGCAAGATGGCTACGACTGTAGAGCTACGAGGGCGTCTACACCCGGCAGAATTCATTGTGGTGACTTCCGCTAAACCGTATGGCTTGCTGGGCCGGGATCGGGACCTCCTCGATTCTGATGGTCTCTTCCACACAGAGTCACCAGCCAGCAACACAGCTGCGGAGCACCTGCCCATCATCAGAGGTATCAAGGCCCGAATGGAGTTGAAAGATGGTGCTCGACCACAATTCTGCCGTGCGCGCCCAGTTCCCTTGGACCTGGAAGACCAGATTAACGCTGAACTAGACCGTCTTCACCGACTAGGTGTCATCGAACCACTAGAAGGCCCAGTGAGTAATTCTTCCCCGTGGTATGGGTGAAAAAGAAGGATGGATCACTGCGGATGTGCGCTGACTATAGTGTGCATGTCAACTCAAAGATCAAATCAGATTCGCATCCGATCCCACACGTGGAAACCATGTTCTCGAAACTAAAGAATGCCAAGACATTTGCCACCGTCGACCTGCGTTCCGCATACTGGCAGATTGAGCTAGACGAAGCGGCGAGAGATCTGGCAGTTATCAATGCGTCCCGCGGGCTCTATCGAGTAAATCGATTGCAAATGGGCATGAAAAACGCCTCTTTTATCTTTCAAAGAACAATGGAGTCCATTCTAGGGGACATAAAGGGTTTACTGATCTCCAGGACGACATTCTTGTCCATGCACCAGACAAAACAACCCTAGAAAAGCGTCTTACTGCCGTCCGGACTCGGCTCACTGAGAAGCGCGTGACCATCAACGAGTCGAAATGCATTAGCTATTGCGATTCCGTCTCATTCTTAGGCTTTCGGATCTCTGCTGCAGGCATACAGCCCGATGATCGCCTGGTCGAGAAAATTCGTCATGTGTGTGCACCTGCAAACAAATCAGAGCTCGCCCACTTCCTCGGGCTAGTCAATTTTTTTGGGCGGCTGATCCCGAACTTTGCGGGCAAGACTGCCCCTCTTAACAGACTGAGAAAGGCCGGCATACCTTTTGTGTGGTCGGATGAATGCTCCAGGGCATTCGAGAGTCTCAAAATAGAGATTGCGTCAGCGCCTGTCGTCCAACCATACAGTCTGACGAAAGAGCTCACGCTCACCACCGATGCGTCCAAAAGAGCGCTCGCCGCCGTGGCAACGCAGGATGGCCATCCCGTCATATACGTGTCACGCAGCTTTTCTTCCGCTGAGGCCAACTATTCAAACATAGAGCGCGAAGCTCTGGCTATAGTTTGGGCGATTGCACGTTGGCCGACCCTTCACCATCCGTACCGACCATCAACCACTCCTGCGTTTGTTTGGGTCTGGCACCGGCATTCCGCTAAATGCATCCGCACGGATCGGCCGTTGGGCGATGTACCTGATGCAGTTCGACTACCAAATACAGTATGTACGTGGCAGCAGCATTCCGCATGTTGACGCTCTTTCAAGACTGCGTTTTGAGGGCAGCACGGTTGATGACAAGACTACTTTTGAAGCAATTAACTCAGTGGCTTTTGAATCGCCCGTTTTTGACGCCAGAAGGATTGCGGCTGAAATAGACGTCGACGGCTTTGCACAGAAGATCTTCAATCGGGTGCGACAAGGAAATTGGACGAATTGCAGCCAGGCAGAAGCACAATTTAAGAAGGTTGCCGAAAAATTGACGCTGGAGAATGGCCTGCTCTACATGCAGAGGCGCGTATACATACCTCCTCGTTTGCGACAGACCGCCTTCAACACGATTTACAGCACACATTCCGGAGTGCAGGCTTCCTACAATTTGCTATCTGCGACCTGTTGGTGGCCTGGGATGCAGCATGATGTCGTTCAATTTGTGCAGCGCTGCCCCGGGTGCAACCAACTGCGCCCACACGCTGGGCGTGACAGAGACCTCTGGCCCCCATCAACATACCCATTCCAACGGATTCATATTGATTGGGCATTCGTAAAGGACGCTGGAAACATTCTAATAGTTGTGGACGCGTTCTCAGGCTGGATAGAGGCCTTCCCTAGTCGCGACCGGACAACTGACTCCGTCATTCATTTTATAGAGCGGTTTCATCTGACTACGGAGAGCATGGCAATCTTGCATGCATACATTTACATGCACGCGTGTCTTTTTCAATGGACGACTGAGGTGTCCATTGACTCCATCGTCAGGAGGTAATTCAAAGATTAATTCTTTGGGTCCGTAAATACGAGCGTAGTTAGAATTATCGGGACAAGATGAAATATATGGCTGGAGACTGATTTAGGATAGAGAACAGTGAAAAACATTTGGTTCTGAAATGCATGCATGTCAGCGAGTAAAAAGCATAAAGTAAATGTTATACTTACATATACAGCGCGAACTAGTGCCAGTGTGTACCAATTTAAACTGTGGGTGATTACAAGAAACCGGCAATATCCAAGTACTGTCTAAAATCTTCCTTATATACTAAAACTTATGAACTCAAAATCGCTTCAGAGTAGACGCAATAAAATATACTATACTACTTCGAAATTATGTCTATTCTTGATCCTCATGTGCACGAATGGCTGCTTAGCAAATATTTATTATATTGCTAAACCAGCTAATTCAGTTTGTATGCAACATAAATGTTGTTAAATCCTGTGCTCAATAATAGCACAAATTGTTCTTGAAACTATTAATAAGAGAATCTAATGTTAATAATAAATAATGCTATGTTTATGCTGATTTTAGTTTTATACTTTCATTTTAGTATTATTAATTCATTACATAGTCATAGTATACTCAGTATTTTTAGTCGTATAGAAAATTTCCTACCATTTATTTTATTTAATAGAGAATGAATGAGTTTTTAAAATTGATGACTATCTCTAAGATAAGATAAATATTTAGGCTTCAATTTCTATTAACTATATAGCAAATGCATAATTGTCTTAAACAAATGAAAAACATATTAATAAGATTATAATATGATACAATTTTATTCAATGATGTTTTAGCAGCTTATGTTTTTTAAGTAGTAAAACAAACTATTCTGGCAATAAACTGTATAATACCTAGTCACTAGTATAAATAATAGTTTTCATTTATAGAGTATACAATTAAAATATTTTTATAAATAAAATATTTTATCTTGTTAAATAAAACTTATGATTTAGTTTTCTAATTATTAAACATTATTAGTAAAAACATTCATTTTATCTATCTTTAATCCTAAAACTAGTATAATCAATAAGTAAAGGTCAAGTTGATTATAAAAAATTTATTTACTATTTGATGCAAAATTTACATTATTTTTTTATTTAAAAGACTATTTTATTTGCATGGCTACCAAGTTGTCTGAGGAGCAGCGCCCAGTGCTGCTTGCACCAGTGTTGTCCCGTGGATGGGCGATTGTTGAGAATCGCGATGCTATATTTAAAAATTACAAATTTGAAAACTTTCAACAGGTGAACTAGCTTAAATGATTTTATTTTGAAAGCAAGTTAATTGAGGTGATATGTCAGATTCATAGTCGAAATTGCAGCAAGGTTTGTCGTCTATATGGAAGCATTGGCTGCCGATTGTACAGTCTAGATTAGAGTGAGATGGCTTCCGATTGTACAGTCTAGCTTGGAGTGAGGTGGCTTCCGATTGTACAGTCTAGCTTGGAGTGAGGTGGCTGCCGATTGTACAGTCTAGATTAGAGTGAGGTGGCTGCCGATTGTAAAGTCTAGATTGGAGTGAGGTGGCTGCCGATTGTACAGTCTTGATTGGAGTGAGATGGCTTCCGATTGTACAGTCTAGATTAGAGTGAGGTGGCTGCCAATTGTACAGTCTAGATTGGAGTGAGGTGGCTGCCGATTGTACAGTCTAGATTGGAGTGAGGTGGCTGCCGATTGTATAGTCTAGATTGGAGTGAAATGGATTCCGATTGTACAGTCTAGATTGGAGTGAGGTGGCTGCCGATTGTATAGTCTAGATTGGAGTGAAATGGATTCCGATTGTACAGTCTAGATTAGAGTGAGATGGATTCCGATTGTACAGTCTAGATTAGAGTAAGATGGCTTCCGATCGTACAGTCTAGATTTCCAACTGTGCTTTCAGGCCTTCGCCTTCATGTCATACGTGGCGCTGAACGCCGAGAAGATGGGCCATCATCCGGAGTGGTTCAACGTGTACAACCGGGTTGACATCACCCTGACTACGCACGATTGCTCGGGCTTGTCCGACCGCGACCTCCAGCTGGCCGGCATAGCGGACGAGGCTGCTGGACACTTTGTGTAGATTGACTGAAAGACGGGCGGAGTGAGGAAAGAATATTTTGGGGAATACTTAAGAGGGAGGATCTGAGAAACGAAGGAGTGAGTGAGAGTGAAGGGTAGAGGTAGAGGTGAGAGGTGGAGTAAGAGAGTGAGAGGTAGAATGAGAGACAGAGAGTGAGAGGTAGAGTGAGAGAGTACTACAGTAGTAGTATTACTAGTAATACTAGTGGTTACAGTATTCGGATCGAGATTAGATTTAGAAGCTCGGCGCCCAGTCAGCTGCTCAATCAATACTGAACATTCTACAGACTAAATGCAATGCAATATGACACATTCGGGTCGATATTAATTTTTTTTGTAGCGCTATAGCTGCTGCTTTTCCTAGAACTACCCTCTATGGTGTTATTAGCAATAGTAGTGATTGATTTGAATCCTCTATTTATTGCAGTATGACTAGTAAAAGCCATTGAGTCATCTTCAGTTAGTATTGCATAATCATGGTGATTGATTTGTATTAATAGCTCCGTTTTGAGGGCTGATCATTTTTATCAGAGGTGCCCCAATATAATTACTAATATAATTACTAAGTAGAAATATTATTACTGCTGAGTCTCCCTGACAACTTTATTGTCAGCTTTGCTCTCCTCTTAATCTATATGCTCTTTATTAATATTTACAATATAAATTAAATAGAAACATTTAAAAAGCCTGTTTCTACTTAGGTTAAACATGTGTTGCTTAATTGATTTGATTTTACCTGGCTGTTAGCCGGATTAAATTAATCTTTATCTTTATCAATATAGCGCAGCCCTTAGGCTATGGTGGGTGTGTCTTTCTTACCAAGTTTGTGGCCCTCCCGCACAGAAGCACTGATTACAGATTGTGCTTTCTGGACAAACGCTTTCGTTTAAGAATGTTTATAAATTATCGATAGAAACATGTTGTGCATCAATGTGCGCAGTTAATGTCATTCTGTCACTGGTAGCGAATATGTTTGTGTGTGCCACTGGAATACACTGAATTTATGCGGCCTAATCTTACATTAATCTTGTAGGTGTAAGCTAGCAAAATTTCCACCCAAATTTAATCTGTATGCTTTTAGTCTAGTGACTTGGTGTCTCTACTAGAATATACTACTCGATTGTTGTCAGTCTTGAGAAGTAAAGAGTGGCATTTTTTCTTAAATTATATTCCCTTAAATCCATTACATTTTTTTTAAATCAAGGGATGTGAAATCTTCACACTAGTTTCCAGTTTGCCCTTTCGTGGGCTCTGATTGGCTGTTAAATGTACACTAGTATCCATTCTGCCCTTCGTGAGCTCTGATTGGCTGTTAAATGTACACTAGTATCCATTCTGCCCTTCGTGAGCTCTGATTGGCTGTTAAATGTGCACTAGTATTCATTCTGCCCTTCGTGAGCTCTGATTGGCTGTTAAATGTACACTAGTATCCATTCTGCCCTTTGTGAGCTCTGATTGGCTGTTAAATGTGCACTAGTATCCAGTCTGTCCCTTCGTGTGCTCTGATTGGCCTCTCAATCTAATTGGCCAACCTATTCTGATGCACTTTCCTATCAAACTATCTTTCACAACATGTTACAGAAATGACTTTACCGTCACTGCTGCTGCTGCTGCTCGCTATTTCGGTGGCGCCGCCAGCCCTTGGCGACCCCGGCGTCGGGACCGTCTGGCCGATGCCCCGGTCGCTGTCCTTTGGTCCGAGACAGCTGCTATACATGGACAGCACCCGGTTTTCGTTGAACCAGCCAGCCTGCCTGCTGGTCCAGGATGCCATCGTCAGGGCCCGTCGCAGCATCTTGGACTCTTCGCTGTGGCCGGAGCCCGCGCCAAGGCTGCAGCGACCGCCGAAGCTGCCGTCGTTAGGCGATTCGTTTCGCAGGCAGTCTGCCTACGGCGTGACCAGCATGCGGATGCCGGAGCCCGCTGACGCCGCGCCGTCGCCTGTGCCGCTCAGTCTGGTTCGGGTGGAGGTGCAGCGGCCCTGCAACGAGAGCGGCGGTCGGCTCATGTGGCCCAGCGTCAAGATGAACGAGTCCTGTGAGACATGGGTGGGCCATAGCTAGCGGGTGGATTCGCAATCCATGTAGGCTAGATTAGCAATCCATGTAGGCTAGACTAGCAATCCATGTAGGCTAGACTAGCAATCCATGTAGGCTAGACTAGCAATCCATGTAGGCTAGACTAGCAATCCATGTAGGCTAGACTAGCAATCCATGTAGGCTAGACTAGCAATCCATGTAGGCTAGACTAGCAATCCATGTAGGCTAGACTAGCAATCCATGTAGGCTAGACTAGCAATCCATGTAGGCTAGACTAGCAATCCATGTAGGCTAGACTAGCAATCCATGTAGGCTAGACTAGCAATCCATGTAGGCTAGACTAGCAATCCATGTAGGCTAGACTAGCAATCCATGTAGGCTAGACTAGCAATCCATGTAGGATAGTCTAGCAATCCATGTTGGCTAGACTAGCAATCCATGTTAGGCTAGACTAGCAATCCATGTAGGCTAGACTAGCAATCCATGTAGGCTAGACTAGCAATCCATGTAGGCTAGACTAGCAATCCATGTAGGCTAGACTAGCAATCCATGTAGGCTAGACTAGCAATCCATGTTGGCTAGACTAGCAATCCATGTTAGGCTAGACTAGCAATCCATGTAGGCTAGACTAGCAATCCATGTAGGCTAGACTAGCAATCCATGTAGGCTAGACTAGCAATCCATGTAGGCTAGACTAGCAATCCATGTAGGCTAGACTAGCAATCCATGTAGGCTAGACTAGCAATCCATGTAGGCTAGACTAGCAATCCATGTAGGCTAGACTAGCAATCCATGTAGGCTAGACTAGCAATCCATGTAGGCTAGACTAGCAATCCATGTAGGCTAGACTAGCAATCCATGTAGGCTAGACTAGCAATCCATGTAGGCTAGACTAGCAATCCATTCTAATCCCCCGTTGCCCCGCCGCAGACACTATCGCAGTTTCTGGCGGCCAGGTGAACATCAGTGCCCCGGAGCCCTGGGGCGCCATGTACGGCCTGGAGACCCTCGCCCAGCTCATCTCCCGCTATCCGGACGGCACTCTGCGCCTGAACGAGACTGCGGTGTCCGACCAGCCCAGGTTCGCGCACCGCGGCATCTTGCTGGACACCTCGCGACACTACCTGCCCGTGCGCACCATCCTGCAGAATCTGGTACGCCCATTGAGTTATCCTATTAGTAGTTATCCCACTGGCAGTTATCCCATTGGCACTTATCCCATTGGCAGTTATCCCATTGGCAGTTATCCCATTGGTAGTTATCCCATTGGCAGTTATCCCATAGGCACTTATCTCATTGGTAGTTATCCCATTGGCACTTATCCCATTGGTAGTTATCCCATTGGCACTTATCCCATAGGCAGTTATCCCATTGGCAGTTATCCCATTGGTAGTTATCCCATTGGCAGTTATCCCATAGGCACTTATCTCATTGGTAGTTATCCCATTGGCACTTATCCCATTGGTAGTTATCCCATTGGCACTTATCTCATTGGTAGTTATCCCATTGGCACTTATCCCATTGGCAGTTATCCCATTGGTAGTTATCCCATTGGCAGTTATCCCGTTGGCACTTGATAGTAATCTCATTGAATTTCAGGACGGCATGGCTTACAACAAAATGAACGTGTTCCACTGGCACATCGTGGATGATCAAAGCTTCCCATATCAGAGCTACACATTTCCTGAGCTGAGCGACAAGGCAGGGCAAAATTTTTTTTTCTGGATAATTGAGCGAAATGATTAGATCTGTTTTTGCCTGCTAGGTCTGCGAGCGACATTATTAGATCTGTGTTTGCCTGCTAGGTCTGCGAGCAGATTGATTAGATCTGTGAGCAATCAGCTAGATCTGTGAGCAATCTGCTAGATCTGTGAACAATCTGCTAGATCTGTGAGCAAACTGCTAGATCTGTGAACAATCTGCTAGATCTGTGAGCAAACTGCTAGATCTGTGAGCAGTCAGCTAGATCTGTGAGCAAACTGCTAGATCTGTGAGCAGTCAGCTAGATCTGTGAGCAAACTGCTAGATCTGTGAACAATCTGCTAGATCTGTGAGCAAACTGCTAGATCTGTGAGCAGTCAGCTAGATCTGTGAGCAAACTGCTAGATCTGTGAGCAATCAGCTAGATCTGTGAGCAATCTGCTAGATCTGTGAACAATCTGCTAGATCTGTGAGCAAACTGCTAGATCTGTGAACAATCTGCTAGATCTGTGAGCAAACTGCTAGATCTGTGAGCAGTCAGCTAGATCTGTGAGCAAACTGCTAGATCTGTGAGCAGTCAGCTAGATCTGTGAGCAAACTGCTAGATCTGTGAACAATCTGCTAGATCTGTGAGCAAACTGCTAGATCTGTGAACAAACTGCTAGATCTGTGAGCAAACTGCTAGATCTGTGAGCAGTCAGCTAGATCTGTGAGCAAACTGCTAGATCTGTGAGCAGTCAGCTAGATCTGTGAGCAAACTGCTAGATCTGTGAACAATCTGCTAGATCTGTGAGCAAACTGCTAGATCTGTGAACAATCTGCTAGATCTGTGAGCAAACTGCTAGATCTGTGAACAATCTGCTAGATCTGTGAGCAAACTGCTAGATCTGTGAGCAAACTGCTAGATCAGCTCCCTTTCTAACCCGCAGGGAGCCTACTCTGGCCGGCACGTGTACAGCCAGCAGGACGTGGCCTCGATCGTCGAGCACGCCCGGCGTCGCGGTATTCGCGTCGTCCCCGAGTTCGACACCCCCGGCCACACCCTGTCGTGGGGTGCTGGCCGGCCAGGCCTGCTCACCGCCTGCTACAACGGCAAGGGATCGCCTGACGGCACCTACGGACCGGTGAGGGTGCCGCGAATGTGTGCGGATTAGGGGGGATTATGAGCTGATCAATGTTTCCGAATATGGGATTAGAGCATAAAGCAATGGGCAGATTGGTAAAGGATTAGCGGACCGATTAATCAATAAATGAATTAAAGGATTCGCTTGTGGATCAATAAATGAGTGGATTAAGGGATTAACGGACTGAGATCAATAAATAAGTAGGTTAAGAGATTAGCTTGTGGATCAATAAATGAGTGAATTAAGAGATTAGCAGACTGAGATCAATAAATGAGTGGATTAAGGGATTAGCAGACTGAGATCAATAAATGAGTGGATTAAGGGATTAGCAGACTGAGATCAATAAATGAGTGGATTAAGGGATTAGCAGACTGAGATCAATAAATGAGTGGATTAAGGGATTAGCGGACCGATCACTGAATCAAAAGATTATTGGATCAGGGCATTACGGCAGAATATTTGGGCAACGCACAGCCAAATGCCG